>JAODAL010021835.1:0-66116 GCA_025379985.1 Phyllomedusa bahiana
GCCTTTGAGTACTTTATATAGGACTCTACAGGAATATCGATAACTGTGTTTGGATTTTGAATTGATATATCTTTAAACACTGTACAGAAATATATATATGTTAATGTTTCTGGTGGTTAATAGGGACATAAAGTAATTTAATAGGGTGAGCCTACAAAGACTAGGCCGTCATTATCGGGACGATTACTTGGTATATTTGAGGATAAGTGTAGGGAAAATAGATAGGGACAGTGTGTACTTGTATATATATATTGATTGAGATAGACTTGAGATATGTAATCGTATTTTTTATGGGTATATATTAAAAGTTATATTTTAGAGTTTGGATTTGTTTAGGATTTTTTCAGTGACTAGCTTTAGTATGGCAAATCCAGGCACATTACTGCTGGAACAGGTAAACCACTTTAAGAGTGGTTTACCTGAGTTTGAAATGTCGTTTTTGCGCTAGAATGTACCTGATTTATGACCTGCAGTAGAACATGTTCATAAATTCAGGCGCACTCTACAGTACTTTTGTGTGCAAAAAAATGGTGCCTGGGTGCCAAAAATCATACATGTTGCCCTGTTAGTTCTCTTGCTCACCTACTCAAACAATCATTTTTTAATCCATAATATAAAGATATACAGTTCAAGAAAAAATATAAACTAGGATTCTAGCTATCACTGGCCAGGGCCATGAAATAATCATGTCTTTTGTTCTATACCAATCTGATGAGCCCTTTCCACTCTATTTTTATTACTATACCCATAAGTCTTGGTATTTCATGCATAATCAGACCTCTTAATGTACTTGTGGCATATGACTCCGGTACTTCTATTAAACATATATAAATTCTTCTTGAGCGATATTCTAAATCACTGATACTGAAGCCCATTGAATCTCTTCTATAGTTCTATGCATAGTTTCCATTTCATCGTCCATAATACCCATTTGTTTCTCCAAATGCTCAATGTTATCCATGGGTGTTGCTAGGGTCCTAAAACATGCGGAGCCCTGGTCCTCTGTTACAGTTTGCTCAGTAGGGCTGGGTTCACACAGCATTTTTCACAACACATTGATCTGCGGCATGTATTTTTATGTTACAAATTTTATACATATTCCCCATAGATCATGTCCATCACCTCAGCAGTCACTGTATAATGAAAATCAGTGCTGACAAATTTACCTTTTCAAAACCTCTCATTTTTGTATAATAGTGTAATACGGTCACCAGATAATACACCTCTGTATTGAGCAAATATACCATCCATATTACTGTCATACTGTTACTTAAAAAATCCCACAATACCAAGACCATCAATTCCAATTCTAAAAATACCTAATACCAAATAATACTGCCAGACTATGACCACATGCGAGCACCACATAGTGACTACCAATTGTACAAAGGCTGTGAAGATATATAAGTGATTATAGTGTAGTTACAGCCAGTGGCTCACAGGTGACGTCTTTTCTGATCAGAATGGTCGTCTTCCCCTTGTTTTTTTTTTATTTTGGCCCAGACTTGCACAGTCACGACTCGTCTCTGCAGAATTTACCACACACACATCTTAGAATCCCTATTTTTCCAGCAACTCCTTACCCATTCCCTATTTCTGTACAAACTCCTCAAAGCGTGATGGTGGGGGCTGTAAGGGATTATACTTGTGTTTGGCTGGTAGTGTTGTGGATGGGAACAAAGGTAATATATGTGTGATCCTTTTTGTCTCCATTTTAATGTATTAGTTAGTATAACACCACGTATGCCTTTATATTATGGCATGTAAAAGCTATCTGTATATCTCTTGTGTCTAATGTGTTAAAAAATGGCTGCACATAAATCTCCTTGTAGAGACACCACCGTATAATCCAAGATGGCGCCTTCTCTGAGGTTACGCCCCCTCAATAGTTAGGTAGTTATGTAAGTTCCCTCTATAGTTAGGCAGGTATATAAGTCCTCTCTATAGTTAGGTAGGTATATAAGTCCCCCCATAGTTAGGTAGTTATATAAGTCCCCTCCATAATTAGGCAGGTATATAGGTCCCCTCTATAGTTAGGCAGGTATATAGGTCCCCTCTATAGTTAGGCAGGTATATAGGTCCCCTCTATAGTTAGGCAGGTATATAGGTCCCCTCTATAGTTAGGCAGGTATATAGGTCCCCTCTATAGTTAGGCAGGTATATAGGTCCCCTCATAGTTAGGCAGGTATATAGGTCCCCTCTATAGTTAGGCAGGTATATAGGTCCCCTCTATAGTTAGGCAGGTATATAGGTCCCCTCTATAGTTAGGCAGGTATATAGGTCCCCTAATAGTTAGTCAGGTTTAAAGAACACCACTGAAAAAAATAACAATAATAATACTCACCTCTTCTAGCTACCCAGCCAAGCGCCTCGCTCTTCTGCCCAACACTGGCAGCGTGATGTCATCACATTGCCAGCGAGGGGATGCTCCTCCAGCAGCTCCTGGGCCACCCAGCCTATACAGTGTGACTGCGCTGTGCAGCATAGGAGAAGCAGCGGCGCGATGAAGTCACTTCATTGCGCCACCACCCAGTTTACTGTTTCTGGCCAGCAACAGTAGTTATTGTTTTACTGTGCAGGCCTGCTGGTGGTTCGGTTCAGGGCAGCAGCCCTGGATAAAACAGCCACGCGACACCTCTGATGTTATCAAGGTGTTTGTGCAGACAACTGTATGTACCCCCCAATATTTGAGTGACAGCTTATAGCACAGTTTCAGTTATCTTACGCATTTTTTTCTCTTTGACTGCCTTTAATCTGAGCCTTATCTAAACAGATAAGTAAGTTTATGATCCAAGTCTGTGTAGAACAATTCTTCTTAATTTGAACATGGTTAAATATTTCATTAAAACTCCACAAAAAATGTAATACACTTTTTGCCCCTTAAGTCCTTGTTTACACCATAAAGTAACAAATTTCTACACATGATATTAAACAAACATGGACAAATCACAAATGTTTGACACTTAAGTTTTCAGAATCAACTTGAAAAGCTGTTACTGCCAACTAAAATACAGGATGAGCATAAAGACAGTCTTTGATTTCGAAGAGATAAAGAATGTAACTTTATTAAAAATTTATGGGAACAATTCACAGAGAATCAAGGAGCGTTTTTTTTTATGCTCACCCTGTAAATTTAAGAGTTTAAGTCTATGCCCACAAATTAGAATGCAAATTCCGCATCAAAATCAACAAGACATCCGATTCCAATACTTTGAATGTGAAGTCTGTAATGTAGTTAACATTGTCATATATGGCACATATTGCAGCTGTGACACAGATTAGCCCAGCTAAAATGGATTAAACTGAATTTAGATGTGTGGCAAAACCTAATACTGCAAAGGTTAAATCTGAAATAGCACTAGCAGACAGTACTGTACAATGTGTTTTGTCTTCTACTTTATGAGCTACTGCTCTGAGCCTCCTGTTCTAACAATGTTTTTTTTCAATCTGTGTTTAATATTAGCAAAACTTGGTATAAAATCTGCCTCTTCAGTGTATGATCTTATAGCATGTATGCATTCACCTATGTGGACAGCTTTTATAGAATATATCAGCATTCAAGTATTTCCAGCTAGTGGTTATCATGTGATTATTGTATTGCTATTGCAACTCCCTTTAAAGAGACTATCCAAAAATGAAATCTTTTCAGAATTGACATGCACCATAAATTCACGTCTAACTGGCTGTCATTATCCTAGTCAGAAAACTTCTAACTGGACCTCATACTGAGACGCTATACTAAGAGTATGTCATTATTGTAGGCCCATAACAAACAATGCACTTTGATTGGAGTATTTGACGTGAACATGAATTTTCTTTCCAGAAAGCTATGTACAAATTTGTTGGAGAAAATTACAAGCACATGGGATAACCCTCTACCTGTAAGTAGAAACTGCATCAAAGCAAAAAAGAATTATTTTTCAGAAGATAATCAATGTACTATAAAATATATTTGTGCAAAGTATATATTGTATTTCTTCAGATCATATGCAACAGTAATACTAGTAATATGGTACAGGAATATAAATTTATTACATTATTTGACAACCAACTAAATTTCAATCTATTTTGTGTGAATATTATTTTAAACTTTTATAAATATTAACTTTATTAAAAATTTCATAAACAAGTTTTTAATATAATTTTGTATTTTAAATGATCACTGCTTCATCAAGGCTCTGTTATTTTTTAAGTGACTAAATAGTGTTATAATGTGCTTACACAAATTAAAACATGTAGATGCTAGTTTTTTAGGGTTGGAGGTGTGCTGGTTTACAAGTTTTAAAGGGGTATTCTCATCACAGTAAGTGCTGCTGGAAGGGCCAATTATTGTAAAGTAAAAAAAATTCAAAATGCATGTTATTAAACAATATGTATGCTTTACCTAATAAAGGCCTTTTTTGCATCTTCAAATTGCTCTCTTGTCTCCTTGGTTACCGACCACCACTGTGTGTTTTCAGTAGTGGCAGGTAATGCAGTTTTACTGCGACGTTGCCTGTGCCCAAGACAACGGAGTCAAGCATTTTTTTACATGTGTGCGACACCTCTCTCTCCCCAGCCAGGCCACAGGAATTTATTCTCAGACAGTCTTTGATAATATTTAATTACTATCCACTACTGAAATCACACAGTGGTGGTTGATAACCAAGGAAGCAAGTTAAAAGTGCAAAAAAAGGCCTGTATTAGGTAAAGCATATATATTTTTAATAACATCTATTTTGAAAATTGCTTACTTTACAGTAATTGGCCTTGCCAGTATTTGCTGCGATAGGAAAATCCCTTTAAGTCCCTTTCCACTAGAAAATAAAGCTCGCCAAAACAGTAAACCTAGATTTTAATGGATAAAGCTGTGGATTTAAGCCGTTAAAGGAAATGTGATTACCCATTTTCTGCCCATACACTTTAAATGTTATATTATTGCAGGTGAAAATATGACCTCTGAAGCAAGGAAATGCACAAAGCAGTGTGTGCTACTCAGACTTAAATATATACTGAAGACAAAACAATACAGCCACCATAAATAAAATCTTGTTCAATATAATTTATAAACACATTAAAAAGATATGATGCAGACCTATGATTAGAACAACAAGTTCTGAGCCTTAAAAATAAATATTTGAACCGAGAGTCTCAAAGTTTTTTCATATATTAAAAATAATTAATCACTACAATGTTGCCATATAAAAAGTATTTAACTTCATATCACAAACATACTGAATATGATTATATTAAATCTATATACAATCGTGATTAAAAAAAATATATAAATTCAATTAAGGATTTGGTATAATGTGATAAAATAGAGTGCATGTCCTAACTATATACATGCCAAAACTCACAGCATAAAACCCAGCAATCAACATGTCAGCAATATATAAAAAAGTTAGGGTGCATTCAAACGGCAAAGGACAAAAACAGCTCTGTTTTTGCCTCAAAGGAACCGTCCATTTCAAGTGTTTTTTGGACTGTTTGACCTGAAAAACCGGCTGAAAATCAGTGCCGTGGGGACAAGGCCAAACAGTCCAAAAACCGCTTGAAATGTACGGGTAAAAACTTTTAACACGGGCCTCTATGGAAAACCTGCACAGCGGTCCCCACTGCAAGGGTTTTCCACCCGGCGTTTTTTGGACGAAAGATGAATATGTTTATGTGAAGGGGGAGGGCTTGTGTGTGCACAGCCTGAAAACAGTGCAAATACTGGTCGGGATTTCCAACCGGTATTTGCACTGTGCCGTGTGAACGGCCTCTTTTTGTCACAAAAACCGGTCTGTTTTTCGTCTGTTTTCAGTTTTTGAACTGTTTTTGTCCCAGGTTTTCCGAGCGGTTTTTGGACTGTTTTTCAAGCTGAATAGTGTACTGAGTGGAAAAGTATTCCTGATTGGTGCAAGAAACCATGTGATTTTTTTTTATCTCCACAATTTAACAATAATGCACAAAGGCCAACTTTTTCACTTTCACTTTTAGCACATGTGCATGTTACCAGCATAACAATTTTGTTAGTTTAGGCTAAAAAGAGGATTTATATACTCTCGTTCACACTGAAGTGCTTTGCAGGACCTTTCTGTGTTAATAAAAAGTGCAAAAGGACCTCCAAAAACACACCTACTATAGGTGGGATCATTCTTCCCTTTTTTTTTTTACAAAAAACGAAAATCACCCAAAAACCGCACCAAACAAATGCATCAAAAACCGCTCACTCACTTCTGAGCGGTTTACATTGACTGCAATGCTAATTTTCAGTCTAGAAACTAGTCGGAAGAATGAACATGTTCTAAGTTTTGCGGACTGCTGGCAGTGTGAAAAACCATCTGGTGGAAAACCAGTTCAGTGGGGACTACTGAACTGTTTTTCTATTGAAGTATATGGGGGAGCATTGCTTGCAGGTTTTCAGACGGTTTCTAAAACCGCAAACTGTGTGAAAAAACTACCAAAAACCCTTGCTGTAGAGACAAGCCCTTATAGTACCTAAAAATAGCACAGTCGCAAGGTCTTACTATTCAGGAAGACAACACATTTGTTCTAGTCATGAGTCTGCGTTATGTCTTTTTTATAATATTAATTAAACAATATTTTATTTATGGTGACTGTGTTGTATTGTTGTGTGTTGATTACAGTAGGTATTAGTGTTCTTGGTATTCTTGGTATAATTTGTTATTTGTTGTTTTATTAGAAGAATATTTGATTGGCTTAATTCACATTACAATTTGCCATCCACATGGTGTCCACAAGAACACAATGACAACTTGAAACAACCTGTACAATGTATTTTGCTGGTCCTCTAAATAGGTACATGAAAGTGAATGGGTTAATCAGGATAATCATATGAACATAACGGTGAGTACTATATCTTCTTAATGTTTTCATGTCTGAAATTAAGTGGAACTCCTCCACTAGGACATTCTCAGTGGTGATTCGATTAGATGGCTACCTTCTAGTCTGTTGTGCCTCATAGCAGGCATCACTTTATACAGGCACAGATATACACCCAGTGCTAGTAAACTAATTAAAGCAAGTAAGTAATTAAATAGGCTGCAAAAAGTAAAATACAAGTACTTTTTCTTATGACAATAGTTTTCCTAATGGTTAAAAACTGAAAGGCACAGACTCCCGTGTTTTGTTATGTCTACATAACCTGACATATAAGAGGTAGAGTCGCTGTGCCCATAAACTTTCTTTATGACATAAAAGGCATACAGAGTTACAGTAGAGGGCTCATTTATTTCTACAGAAGCCGTATTACAAAACCATACTAATGGAGCAGCGACACAGCTGTATGCATGTGGCCAAAATCTAATGCACAACCATTTCTACCTTTTTAGCATTTTATTTCCCTTTTCAACATTTTTAATCCCTTAAGGTATGCCCTTACTTCATTTCACAGTCTAACCACAACAGGAAGAACCAGTCCATCCAGTTGGTGCCTCTGCTCCCAGCCAGAAGCTACAGTAAAAGCATTTATTTGTAACAGCTCAGATAAAAGAAAACTCTGGCCCAAGACATTTAACCCCTAAGATTCTGTGATCAATAGTGACTGCATTAATTCAAATCCCAAAAAACCTGTAAAAAACCCTGACCCTTATTTAGTACATTTTTGGGGGGTAATTTATCTCCAGACTTGTTTTATGCTATGTTTTATTGATACTGCCTTGCAATATTTTTTGTGATATATTTTTGATTGGCGATTTTCGATTTTTTGCTCCATGATGTGTTAAGCTTAGGCCTTGATATTATTCTTTAAACTGGTTTTTGATCTTGACCACAGGACTCGATACTAATCAGCGGCTTAGTATCATTTTTTTAGATAGTTTACGCAAAAACAATATACACCTTCTTTTAATATTGCGTTTAAAGAACTTAAGAAATCGTATCGTGAACATATAGCTTCATGGTGGCAGGTCCAAACTCTGGAGAACTACATCAAAAATCAGATTATACTCTGCTGCCATAGAATCACCCTAACCCTCGTTATAAAATAAAGAAGTATGGGATTCATGAAAAATGAGAACAGAAAGCTACATCTATCTCCATTAAATCCATGCAGTTTCTCCTAGAATAAAAAAATAACCAAAATAACCTACATTCTAAATATAAAGATCAAATTGAAATGGTGCGTAAATTTGAATGAGAATCTGACTACTCGTTGAAAATTCCATAGAACAATATCAATACCTTATTAAAGACTGTAAACACAAACAATTTATCAGAGATCTTTCAGATTTCAAGGAAAATAAGGCTAAGGTAAAGAGAACAGATGGTAATCTAGTGGCCTTATCCTCTGAAACAGAAATCTCTGATTCTGATTGCAAATCCCTTACCAAAATTAATCGGAACCCTCAGGTCCGGGGAATCAGATGGAGGTTAAAAGGTTATCAACATCAGAAAGGTTTGTCTCGACCTGTTTTAGAGGACAGACATCTGTACCATAGCCAATTCTTCACCCAGCAGTAATAATCAGATAATTATTTCTATCATCACATTTGTTAACAGAAAGAGAAATGAACATTCGAACACATGGACTTTCCTTTGTTCTAACTGCAAGGTTAGTATTAATTTTTATTATTATTTAGTGCTTTCCGATGGGTGAAAGATGTTTAGCCGTAGAATTAAAGGGCATAAATATCATACCAAAAAAACCAGAAAAGAATGTTTGGAGCTGAGAATCAGTGATGACACGCTCAAGGATGTTAGACTACTATGTAGTCTTTCCAATGAATAAATAAAAACTAGAAAAGTGTCATTCACACTATGTTTAAAAAGCCAAAAAAATGGCTCCACAAGGAAAAATCTTTTGCTTAGACATCTTTATCTCTCAGGTAGCCCAAGACATTGAATGACTTCATAACAAAAAATTCATGTCAAACTGTACTCAAAATGATAAACTGGCTATCTGCAAATTACAACAAGATCATGTGCAATAGTCTATTAAAAGATGTAACATGTTATGAAACCCTAAAACATGATCCTACTAGTGAGTATATAGATGAGCTACTTTGTATTCTGTCAGAAGTCAAATCTTAGAATCTAATTACTGCTAATGAATTTGAGTTCCTACTGGAAAATTACCTCACTTACCAACTTTCTGTAAACTTCCCAAAGTTAAAAAGGGTTTCTATCCCCTAAAGGGCAGACTTATAGTTTCTACTATCAATTCACTCAGTCAGAATTGCGGTATCTATGTAGAACGCATCCTGAGGACATTTGTAGAATCATTATCATCATACACAAGGGATGCCATGGACTTGCTAGATGGGGTGAAAATATCTCCCAATAGCTGGATTGCTATCATAGACGTAAAAGCTTTATACATATAGATCCCTCATGAGCTGAGGATCCAAACAATACGCTATTTCTTACAGAGCAGTTTTACTTGCACAATGAATTTGTATTGAATCTTCTGAATTTCATTCTGACCAAGAATTAATTTCTCTTCAATGGCAGGTTCTTCCACCATCTGACCGGTACCGTATGTACACAAATCTGTATCTCGGCTGGTTTGAGAACCTAGAGGTCTTTGGAGATCACATGTCATCATGGATGGAACATGTAGGATTCTGGACCAGATATGTAGATGACATATTCATCTTATGGAAGGGGCGGACCCTGAAATGTAGCAGAAGATTGTGCTATTCATCTGGGTCAAAGAAGCTACAGATGAAGAGATCAGAGTGGAAAGCAAAATTAAGTGATTGCTCACAAAATGAATAACATAAAGACACTGCAGGTTTTTTAAAGACATCTTTGTAACCATAATAAGGGTTGGATATGATGTGCCAGAAATATGGACATTATTGTTAAATAAATGAAGAAATATTGAAAAAATAAATATATATATACAGTATATATATATATATATATATATATATATATATATATATATATATATATATATATATATAAATGAGTGTATATTTTGTAAATGGCTCCAATTATTGTCCACACTACATGCACTGAGTTCAGTCTGTTCCACTTACAGAGACCCCAGCCAGGTTTTGCCATTATACTACACTATGCGGTTGTTGTCTGCTTATCAGCGCTGCCTCTGACATAGGAGCATTGAGACTGGACTTACTATGATGCCTAGAAGGGGTGGTACATGTATCCACATGGCTTCAGAAAAGCTTGCATTTAAAAGCCTCTTGTTCCGTGACATGTGCATCACTTCTAAGGGCATAATAGGAGTTATACTGAGTAGGGATAGCTTCCTGACAGAATCGTCCTTATCAGCACGAGGGCTCTGTGTCATGGAAGGTAGAGTTAGGATATTTAATGACTAGGGAAACATTAGGGACAGCCCCCTGTTTTCTCTCCCACTATCATATTCTCATGAGGGAACTCTACCACAGGGCGCCAGACCTGATATATGTCACTGAAAATCATTATGCAGTATGTATATTGATCATTTACAGCTCTGGTCCCTTATAGAAAACCAATATGATTTTAATATTTTTGTATGATAAAAGCTCCGTTTTATTTACACTGCCTTCCAACATTTTTTGTGATATATCATATTAAATAAATACAGTTGAAACCAGAAGTTTACATACACTATATAAAAAGACACATATGCATGTTTTTCTCACTATCTGACATGAAATCAGAATAAACCTTACCCATTTTCGGTCAATAAGGATTACTACAATTATTTGTAGTAAAGAGAGCACCCGAAACGCATTGGTTTGCCTGGCCAATCTTTTTTATATACCCTCTGCACTGAAAATATTTCAATAAAGAACTCTCCTTCACCAATCTCGTTGCTGTATTTCGCTTGTTTTTCTACAATTATTTATATTTGCCAAATGACAGAATAATGAGAGAGAATGTTTGAAGGCATTTTTATTACTTTCTGCAAAGTCAAAAGTTTACATACATTTCATTAGTATTTGGTAGCGTTGCCCTTAAACTGTATGACTTGGGTCAAACATATTGGCTATCGTTCAACAAGCTTCTCACAATAGTTGGTAGGAATTTTGGCCCATTCATCCTGACAGAACTGGTGTAACTGAGCCATGTTTATAGGTCGGCTTACTCGCACCTGCCTTTGCAGCTTTGTCCATAAATTATCAATAGGATTCAGATCAGGACTTTATGATGGCCACTCCAAAACATTGATTTGGTTATCCTCAAGCCACTTTGTAACCAGTTTGGCAGTATGCTTCGGTTCATTGTCCATTTGAAAGATCCAAGGTTTAACTTTCTGGCTGATGTCTTGAGATGTTGCTTCAGTATTGCCACATGATCTTCTTTCCTCATGATGCCATCTATTTTGTGAAGTGCACCAGTCCATTTTGCAGCAAAACAACCCAACATCATGATGCTGCCATCCTCATGTTTCACAGTTGGGATGGTGTTCTTAGGCTTCCACGCTTCTCTCCTTTTCCTCCAAATGTAATGATGGTCATTATGGCCAAACAGTTCAATTTTAGTTTAGTGAGACCACAGGACATGTCGCCAAAAATGTAGGTCTGTGTTCCTGTATGTATTTGCAAACATTAATCTGGCTTTTATATGTTTCTTTTGGAGTAATAGGTTCTTCCTGGCAGAGTGGCTTTTCAGCCCATGTTGTTACAGTACTTGTTTCACTATGGATAATGACACCAGAACCCATCTCCTTCCTGAGCAGTATGATGGCTGGACATTCCCTTCTTGTTTGTACTTGCATATAATTGTTTGTACAGATGAACAAGGCACCTTCAGATATCTGAAAATTGCACCGATGGATGATCCAGACCTGTATAAGTCCAAAATTCTCTTCTTGATATATTGGCTGATTTTTTTGGACATCCCCATGATGTTACACACAGAAGCGGTGTGTTTATGGTGTGCTTTACAATACATCCACAGATCATTCACCATGGTGAGTCAGCTCCTGCAGAGTCTTATCTCTAGTAGCAGACTTTGAAAGCCTTTAATTTAGTAAAGTAAACACCCTTTGGAGCCCTACAGCCTCAGTACTAAAATATAAATCTCTTGCACTTGTTGTCAGTGTAAGAGTAATAGCTAGAACAGCAGAACAGATTTGTCAATCACTGCTATAGATCCACCCACAGTCTGAACAGCATGTGTGATTCTAAAACCAGCTGTAGCTGTGAAACTGCATGGTGTGAAAACCCCTTTAATTTTAAATTTTATTGCCTTCATAATGTGTTTGAAACCATCAGCTGTGTTGTACAGATAGGACTGGTTCACATTTAGCCCTGTCCAAGTACTTTTCTAATCCACCCTATGGCAAGAACCACTCAACTAAGTAACGAGAAACAACAGTCTGTCATTACTTTTACACCAGAAGGTCAGTCAATCTCGAAAATTTCAAGAAATTTAAAGATATCATTAAGTGCAGCCATTAATATCATCCAATGCTATAATGCAACTGACTCTAATTAGGATCATCCAAGCAAAGAAAGGTCAAGAATTACCTCTGTTGCAGAGAATGAGTTCATTAGCATTACCAGCCTCAGACTCCACAATTTGACAGCATCTCAACTTAGAGATGACATAAATGCTCTAATCAGATGAGATAGTAAGAATCAGGCTTTTATGGTGGAATTGTGGAAAAAAAGTCACTACTGAAGGGGAACAACAAGAAGAAGAGCATTGCTTGAGCTAAGGAACACCAGAAATGGATATTAGACCACTTGAAATATTTACTTTGACCTAATGAGTCAAAATTTAAAATGAGATTTTTTGTTCCAACCACATTGTCTCTGTGAGATGCAGAAAAACTGAATGTAAGTTTCCCACGTGTATCATTGTCACCATGAAGTATGGAGGAGAAGGTGTGATGGTGTATAGGTGCTTTGCTGGTGACACTGTATTTTATTAAAAATTCAGGCACACTTTATCAGAACATTTACTACAGCATGCTGCAGTAACATGCCATCATAACTGGCTTGCGCTTAGTGGCCCCATAATTTGTTTTTCAACAGGACAAGGGCTGTACAAGCTATTTGACAAAGAAGGAGAGTGAAGGTGTGCTATGTCAGATGACATGTCCTTTACAATCACCTGACCTTAATCTGATTGAAATGGTTTGGGATGAATTGGACCACAGTATGAACAGCTATTAGATGCTCATCATCTATGGAAACTTCTTTAAAATGGTTTGAAAGGGGGGGGGGGTATCTGACTGCTGCCCATGATGGCCGTGTAATTCTGGAGCTCTGCGGGCCCTAGATACATGGACACGGCGGACCGGACTTAAACCTGGCAGTGGCGACCCCAAAATAACAATAGGGAAGGACGGCGGAATACCCCGGCATCACCCGAGATCAACCAGCTGCCCGTGCAGGGCGTCGGGTGAGGAGTGAGAAGAGACTTGAAGCTGCGGCCTGGGGCATCAGGGAGAATGGCGCGGCGCGACTTCCGGGAAGACTCACGCGGCCGTGAGAAAAGCCCACAAACCGGCGGGCGGCAGCAATGGAGAGCAGGCACAGGAGAACCTCCGTCCACCTGAGGAGTTGCAGCCCGCAGCTTCCATTTCACGGCGGGAGACATCGGCGAGCAGCCAGCTAGCGGGACAGGTACCTGGCGCTTGGGTGGCGGTGATCCTTTTGGGGCCTATACTCCCAGTAATTGCACTCAGGGGCCCGGTGTGGGAACGTTCTACCCTACATCACCATTTGCAGAGACTGAGAGGCAGACATATCCCTGGATTCCTCTCTGGCTGGGTGGAAAGCCCTGCTCTGGACTCTGGGACAGAACAACACAGCCCCTATTGATAGAACGGCTTTACAGCACGGTAGCCTGTCTGTATCCCAGAGACACTGGACTTTTTGTTATATTCATTACCACCTAGCTGCTTTGGGCCCCTGGCTGTGAGGTGCAGCCTGCTTCTTCTGCCTCCCAATTTCACAGTATAGCAACAGGCCGTCTAAAGCGCAAAAAGCTGCGAGTACACAGCGCAAATTGACAGACATGTCTCTTACCAGATCCACCCCAAGTCCAATCCCACAGGAGGAATCTGCATGCACCGCGTCTTTATCCGTAAATAGCGGAGCCTTTGGGGAATCTGACTTCTCTAGCAGGAGCGCCATTGTTGAAAGAGGCGGAGGGGAAATGTCGCCGAACTTAGAGGATATGGACTGGAAAGCTTACTTAAAAACCATCCCTGCTAGAGAGGATTTTAGGGGTCTAGTCATGGAGGTGAAAGAAGCGTGTAAAATGGAGATTGACTCCCTGAAACAGGACCTGACGCACATGGTAGATAGAGTTGACAACCTGGAAGAATCCCATGATGAGACCCGACGATATATCTCACACCTGCATCTCACTGTTAATAACCAAGCTCAAGCTCTATGGGAGACCTCACGTCATTTAGGAGACCTTGACAACTGAGGAAGAAGAAATAACATCCGAATTAAAGGACTGCCAGAGTCCAAGGAGAAAGCGGATCTCCACTCTGTATTAAATGAGGTGTTTAACAACTTATTGGGCGAACCAGCTACCAATCATATACAGCTTGATAGGGTGCATCGGGCTCTGAGGGCTAAGGACATATCTGGCAAGCCAAGAGATATAATCTGCTGTGTACACAATTTTTCAGTTAAAGAAAGAATTATGTCCAAGGCCAAACTACAAAAAGAAGTGACATACAGAGGCACTCAGATACAGCTATATCCTGATCTAGCTTGGGTCACGCTTCAAAAAAGGCGCTGTTTGAGACCACTCCTCTCACTCCTTAAGGATAATGGAATTCCGTATCGGTGGGGGTTCCTTTTTTTGTTGACGGCGACCAAAAATGGCAGCTCCTCATCTCTCCGTGCACATGCGGACCTGCCATCATTTTGTAAAGATTTGGGACTGACTACCCTGGACATCCCGGACTGGGAATTAGAGACACCACATCCGGCTCCACCGCCAGTCTGGAGTCAGGTCCAAAAGCGGCGAAAGCTTCCTTCCAAACCTGGATCGCCGAGGTCTCCTGCCACTCCGGAGGGTCAGGGATGATCCTCCCCGGACAGTTCCTTGAATCCTTTATAAGAGATATTATCTCGTCCTAATTTCATTACTGCCGATTTTTGTCATGGTTTCACTGTTATACATTTATCTTAATGTGTTTTACTTAGTGTCCTGCAGGAATGGAGAGATCCCTCTCCCTCTCTTTCCCCTCCCTCCCCCTATTCTACTTCTCCCTCCGCCTCATCTTCCTTTTCCTTCCCTCCCCCCCCCTTTTTTTTTTCTTTTCTCTCCTCTTTTCTCCCCTCCTTCTCCCCCTCCCCCTCCCTTCCCACTTCAATCCACTTCTCTCCTTCTCTATGGTGCTTTCACAAGGGCCTTTGGGGTTGTCCCATTGAGGTTGCATCTGACAACTTTCCCCACTCAGGTTGGCCTATATTATAGGTCTCTCCCAACTGTGGAGGTAGCTACACCACTTTTGAGCTCAAACCTCCCCAGGCTGTGAGCAGTTCTGGTATTTTTGTTAGGGATGCCTGCTCCTCAGGTATCGCTTTTCAATGTTCATAATATGCTTTATGTCTGTTTCTTAAGTGTTAATCTGTTATGTTCCCCATCCCTAGTGTATCATGTCTGGAACCACTTTGTCCCAAACAGCGACCGGAGTCTTAATCAGAGATTCTTAATTGGCTTCCCTCATGGCTAAGCTTATATCACTCAATGTAAGGGGCCTTAACTCCGATGTCAAGAGGCGTCTCATACACTGAATTGAAGTCTTCAAAAGCAGATATTGTATTCATTCAGGAGACGCATTTTGATAAGGAAGGAGGTTTCTCTTTTGCCAGGGGACTCTTCCCGCATGCCTATGTTGCCTCGCAATCACGGAAGAAGGCAGGAGTAGCTATCTTGCTCTCCAGAACGTGCCCTATTCAGGTCCAACATGTTACTTTGGACTCTCATGGTAGATCTATAATTCTCCAGGGTCTCCTGGGAGGATCTCCAATTGTGCTGTGTAACTTACATGTGCCTAATAGTTCTCAAATTAGGTTTCTCAAATGGGTATTATCTAAGGTATCTCGATTATTGCCGGCTTTGGTGCTTGTGGGAGGGGACTTTAATGTTTCTTTTTAAGATTCCATGGACAGGTTGCAAGTTAAGAACACCCCACTGTCACGGACACAGAGGGGGCTCTCTAGGGAATTCCGCAAGTTAATTCGTTCCCATGCGTTGTTCGACCTCTTGTGGGTACACCATCCCACAGGTAGGGCATTTTCATTTTACTCCCCGCCCCATGGGTCGCATACCCGTATAGACTATTTTTTGGGAACATTTTGGCTCTAGGAAAAACAGTCGAATCAGATGTGGGTGTTATTACGTGGTCGGACCACGCTCCAGTGACCCTTACCCTGAGTCCCGGGCTGGCGGGCAGTAGAAAATGCCACTGGCGGTTAAATAAAAGCCTTCTCAAAAAGCTGGAACTACGAGAGGAGGTGAGATCCTGTCTCATGGAGTATTTTGCAGCTAATGAAGGCTCAGTGTCATCTGTAGCTACATTATGGGAAGTTCACAAGGCGGTGGTTAGGGGATGCTGCATAGCCCTGGGCTTCCGTATTAAAAGGGATAGGGGAGCGCAAATCGAAATGCTTATGCAACAGTTGAAGGATATAGAAACTAGACTACACAATAGGACCTCCAGATCGCTCCTCCGCTGCATAGTGGCTGTGAGACACCAGCTGAAAACTTTGGCGTTGGACAGGACGGAGAAGTTGTTGATGTACTCCAAA
Source organism: Phyllomedusa bahiana (assembly GCA_025379985.1). Classification (NCBI taxonomy): domain Eukaryota; kingdom Metazoa; phylum Chordata; class Amphibia; order Anura; family Hylidae; genus Phyllomedusa; species Phyllomedusa bahiana. The sequence goes on from JAODAL010021835.1 coordinate 16,674, forward strand.
CAAATTTTTTATGATATCTGGAATAAGCCCCATACTTTATTAGCTAGACAATGACGAAATGAATCAGCGGGGGGGTGCCCCTCAAGCCATAATAGACCGTTCTGGTACATTAATATATGATCCGGATGCAATGTCTGATAGAGAATGTCAATAAGTGGGATCAATCAGCTCTTTTTTTGAGCTTAGATGCAGAAAAAGCATTTGATCGCTTAAATTGGTCCTTTTTATTCACAACATTGGGAGCATATGACTTGCAGGGTCCGTATCTGGAGGTGATACGAAGTTTATACAAACATTATCCCACAGTATTTCAGCACCCTTCCAGATTAGGAATGGGACTAGGCAGGGCTGTCCGCTTTCTCCGCTCTTATTTGTAATGTCTATTGAACCTTTAGCAGCAGCGATTCGCATGAACCCGGATATCAAAGGGGTTGTAGTACACAATAGAGAATTTAAACTTTCATTGTTTGCCGATGACATCCTTCTGTCCCTGACCTCCTTACATACGACATTGCCTAACCTAATGGTCGTCCTTGTTTGCCTATACGGTTTGGGTAGAGATTGAGAAACTTTGGTTGGCCCCTGTACACCCTAATTCACTAATATGGAATACTTCTGGACAAGAAGCTCCTGGGTCCTATGACTCTTCTGAGGAATACCTGGCGAATCTGCTCCAAACGCTTCTTATTATGTTTGAAGCTTCACCTATGACGTCTTTTCTATTTCACCCCCTTCTGGCGGATAGTCTGTCGGCCGTGAGCTTCAAGCCTTGGTTTGACAAACACCTATTTAGGTTCGCAGACATAGTAGACTTTAGAACTAGGAAACTAATGTCTTTTGAGGATATTAAGTCATCCTTTGGATTGTCAGACCAGGGGTTTTACTCATACCTCCAAATCAGCCATTTTATGCGTCAGGTGCTTCAGAATGAGAGGGTTTCATCCCCATCTAGCTTTGAGCAGTTATGCAAGGCAGGCACGTCCACCAAAGGACTCATCTCCGCTATCTATCAGACATTGTGTATCCCAGACCCAGAGAATCCCCCGAGACATAAGTATATGGATAAATGGGATAGGCATGTGGGAATGGATATCTCTCTGCCGGAATGGAAGACCATCTGGAGGAGAGCCTCTAAAACATCTATCTGTGTGTTATATAAGGAGAATCAGTACAAGATACTGTACTTCTGGTATCATACCCCAAAGCTGATATATAAATTAAATTCTATGGTATCTGATCATTGTTGGAGATGTCGGAATGGGGGTGCACATCTTTTCCACATTTATTGGGACTGTGTGCATATTCAGCCATTTTGGAGAAGGGTGCGCAATCTCCTACATGAGGTGATAGGTTTACAAACTTCCTTATATCCGAAGTTCTTCTTGTTAAATTTGTTACCCCAATCTATAGTTAAAGCTGAGATGCAGCTGGCTCTGCATATCTTAACAGCAGACAGATGCCTGATTGCTAGATGCTGGAAATCCCCCCTTCCTCCCTCTAACGATGATCTTTTTCAACGGATACAAGATGTGCGCAGAATGGAATACCTTACAGCTCTCCTCAATGGACAGGTGGATAAATTTTTGAAGATCTGGGCCCCATGAGTCGTCTATTCTATCCAATCTGGTATTGCCTAACTGGTGTCTTCAAGATGATAAAGAATGGTTCCCCCCCCATTGTTTGTCTCTTGTGTCCTCCCTGATGTTCCTGTGATGTCTTTATTGAATGTCTTAGGCTATAGTGGTTATTACTGTTACTATATATTATAAACTAAAGTCATGAGGATAGCTTCCTAATATTACATAAAATGGTATTCAGAGTTATATTAGTACTGGTTACTTGAAATGCTGTCATGTTTATGTTGACTTGGAATTCAATTGAACGGAGTCTTATACCTCGAGTTAGACTTAAGATGAGGTGGGAGTCATAAAGAAAAGGAGGTTTAGACAACTGTTTGCTTACAAGGTACTCATGAAGATATTGTTGTTCATATTTCTATATCTGATAGTTGTCTCTGTATACTATGAAAAAATTTATCAGTGTACCCTTGTTGACTTTGTTTCTCAATAAAACACAGTTATACAAAAAAATGGTTTGAAAGCCATTCTACATGACTGAGTCGACTGAGAGAATGCCAAGAGTGTGCAAAGCTGTTGTTGAAACAAAAGTGAATACGAAAGAAAAGTAAGCTGCTCACCTAAATCAACTAGCCAACACTGTTTGTGTCCAGGTACATGGTTTTTCTCAAATCACCTTTAGAGCCTACATTCCTATGCCAAAAGTGTAATCCAACAGCAAAATAAAATCTTCATGTTTATTTCATATTTTAAAAAGTTGCATAGACAAACATGCATACATGATAGCTGACACATTTCAAGTGCAATACTTTTAATAATAGCTGGACTATACGTTCGGTATATGAAAGCAAAAGTGGCCTACTTTTAAAAATCTTAAATATAAAACATATGCTGGTTTGTCTAATACTTTTTTTAACACTTAATTACACATGTGTTCTTTCATAGATTTCCCGTCTTTAATATAAATCTACAATGTAAAAAAAAATAAAAATTTAAAATTAAACAAGAAAAAACATAGAATGAAAAAGGTGTGTCCAAACTTTTGACTGATACTGTATGTATTTGGATAATATGTACAGAAATACCGGATAAATTTATATGTGTTATAGGATTTGTTTTCTCTCTAAACTTATCGTTTAATCCATAGGTTTACCACATTTGTTCAGTTACTGCCAAGATGCAGCTTGAACACTAGACTCTCAAATTCCAACATATAGAAATGCTCTTATCCGTGTGTAGTAATTCAGTATCCACCAGAAATCTTACTTGTTTAATGAAGCATTTGTAAGCCAAACCTCTAAAATGATTTTACATTAAAAATACTGTAGAAGATGAACAAATCTCAGCAATCAGTCTTTTGCCTAATATTTTCTGTCAGCAGCTCTACATAAATCCGTTCGACTGTATCAAGCAGCTTCACATGCCTATGTCTTACTCTCATCTCCAAAGGAGGTTTATTCTTTAAATTTATGACATAGTTCAATAAAAACGTTCACTGGAAAAGTCAAACGAAATGTATCATTAAAAGCATAAATCCTAGAGATTCCTGCTTCACACTTCACCTCCACCTTCTAATTTACACAACTCATCTAGTTTCCTGCATATGATATTCTGAAAGTAACTATTCTCCAGTTTCAAAATCTGTAATAGAAACATTACAGTATTTTAGAATATTTAATTATTTAAAAAAAAAAAAAAAAAAAAAATACAATTAAAAAAAAAACCTCCAGGACCAGAAACATTTGACCTCCAGTATCACACAAAATTTAGAATGTTTCCTTTGTTGGACTTACTCTACTCAGATGTTTCAAGTGATCCAAAATGAGGCTACCAGTTTAGCGCATGCTCTTGAGTGTAGACATTAAGGGTGACGTGTATGAAATTTGCCGTTTAAACACCAAATTTCATGTGCATAATAATAGTCTAGAATGTGTGTGATTTATGAATCTGTTCTACAGTGGGACATAAATCAGGCGCATTCTATCGCTAGTACGACATTTCTGGCTCCAGCAGTAATGCACCTAGAAATGCCGTAGCGAATGTTCGAGTGCGCCCCACCTTCCGCACTCCCCCCCGAAATCAGGCGCATTACAAAGTGCCACTTGTGCTGTGTAATGCCCCTGATATTGGCGTACGGGCCATTTCAAAATGTAGCGAACGGGGCTGCACTCGATATCGGGCTGAATAGACGCCAGATATCTGGCGCAGCCCCATTCACACATGTCGCCCTAAGGGTATGTTCACATGGCGTATTTGCGGGCCATACTTTGGGGCATAGGTATGTGCCGCTATACACCTTTTGAAATCACCCTAAGTCAGTCTATACTGTGTAAAGAACTTCCTGTGAACTAAAGGTTTACATCAAAACCAATCACATCCCACCTGGCAACTCTCAGCCATATAATTTCCTACCTGTGTGTAACTCTACTCTCCTTGCACCTCTGTATACCCCTTCACAAGATAATTTTCACCCAAACAAAGGGAAATCGAGTGCAGTGACATAATAGGTGAGTCAATAGGACACACTGCCTGTTTCTGCCTTGCGTGCTGTGGCCATAATCTTCAATGTATTTCTGTGAATTACAGCTTCACACTGCTCCCTTTTTATCCAGCTTATAAGAGTTGACAGGTAGAAACCTATCACAATTAGAGGAGATTGGGTGGAGCTGCATTACATAGGAATACGGTGAGGCCCTACAATGTAAGGCACGGGTGTCAAACTGCCGGCCCTCCAGCTGTTGGGAAACTACAACTCCCATCATGCATTTGTATAATCTATAACAGTGGGCATGATGGGAGTTGTAGTTTCCCAACAGCTGGAGGGCCGGCAGTTTGACACCCCTGATGTAAGGTATTTGGCACAAGTTCTATTGATTTTCGGTTGATTGAAGTTCTATTGAAATTCAATTGATGACAATCAATCTATCACATTGCTTAGGCAGGACTCAAAGTAGTGTGCTGAGAACTACTCCCCCCATTGTGTTGCCTCTGCATGCAATGTTGGCAAATTTAGGCTACACTAAGTGAACCATATAAGAGGGAAGAATGGAATCAAGATGGAAGACAACCCAACAGTGGGATCTATGTCAATTCAAATAGGTATGCATAATAGCCTCTATGCTACTCCATAATTACAGCCTTTGCTGTACTATATAACTCAATAAGTTAAAAATGAATAACTAATTTCATAATATCTTTTAGATTGGTCTGATTTACTAATGTGGTTCTCCAAATCACTAGGAGTGAATGAATGAATGAATGAATGAGAGAGAGAAAGATACCCATAACCTAAGCTCCTCCTAAAGGTAACTACAAGTAGTCATAACAATTATTTAGATAATCTGGGGCTCTGTATTGCTATAAAGATATATCCTATATTTAATCAGCACAACATTTGGTAATGGGTATTTCTATGCAAGTCAAGGCCAAATTTAAACCAAAGATCCAATTTGTTCTTATTAACCTAAGTCTTTCTTTAATAACTACAGAACCATAAAATGTATATGAAATATCAAACTACATCCATGAATCATGATGCGTCATGTATCTTTTTGCCAATTACCCAACAACAAGCAGAGCTGTTGTTAACTAAAACAATGTTTAATAGTATATCTTTCTGTATTATTTCCAAGTTTTCTGTACCATTGTATCAAAACTCATAATTGATATTTGATCAATAGTAGATAAAGTATCTAAAAAGTAAAATCAACAATTACTGGATAAATACATTATACGATTGTATATGACGTATTAAAACATAAGTTACCTTTGGATACTGTTTGACTGGTATCAGTACTCTTTCTGATAGCTTAATGTTTTTGTTGCTGATGATGTCTATATATTTCTTTTCTTCATCTTCCTTCTTTGCCTCAGACTCCTGAAACTTTTCAATTTCTGAAAGAAAAAAAAAACTAGTAAACCTACACAGAAAACAGATTACTAATTATTCCAGAGGGACAAGGATTGAAATTTACACCTACTAGTATAGCATACATTTCAGCTGTGTAACACATACGAATTTTATTGGAAAGACGATACATGTCAGCAGGAGCTGTATATATATAAGGTGCAACAATATACACTATTGTGTCTGAGAGATATCTTTAGTTACTTGAGAGACTTAAAAAGAAGACTGAATTATTAATGCTACATAAACCGTATTCTCATATGGTCAGAGAGGACACATAGGCATCTAAGTTGATGAAGATGGGCACCTTTAGATATTAAGTCATCCTTAAAAGACTCATAGCTTTTTGCTGTTTTATAAAAAAAAATAGATGTAAACCTCTTTTTCAAATATATATGATAAGATATTGCCTTTACAAAGACGTTAAGTTAGAAGGTCTGATGAGATCTCGGGAAGCCTGTACATGTTGAAATTAGATAACGATTTGAACTAATCTGCAGTTTGGACGTCTAAATAATCTGTAGAGATATTTTCCAAGAAAGCTTGCTTTGAAGCGAGTTATTTTTCTCTAGGTTTAACATATCAAAATCTAGAAAGCTGTCAAATACAAATATTATAGCTCATAACAAATTTTAAGTCTGTTTCTGACAGTGATCTTCATAATGTAATAGGAAGGATACCGCCAATAGAAAATCCCAAGTACAAGAACCTTAATTATAAATATTAAATAAAAACTTTTTTTATTTAGAAAATAAACCTCCTTTTGACAAATGCTTTAATTTAAGATTTTTTTTTTGGCTTTACTATTTCAACCAGTAAGTATTAGTATGTTTCCCTTTCCAGTTATCTGATCTTGTTCTGTATGCAATAAACAGTTACTTGAAATTTGTGAAGTTTTATTAAACTTATGTCCTTCTTATTGATTTTGCATCTCATGACAGTTGTATTAAAATGTAATCTACAGAATTAGTGTCATGATCATGCCCGACAGACCCCCGGCTACGAGTTCTGGTCGCCGGCCATGGCCGTTGCGGCGAAAACCATGGTTTTTTAACATAATACTTTGTATTCTTAGTTACCAGTGTGACCTAAGTCCTTCCTTCCCTGTGTGTTAATTGATTCCTAGCCAACACCAGTGGCCAAGAATCCTCCAGCACTCTTTTAGTTAAACTGTTTTCCTCTTTGATTGACAGCCTTGTTTCTCTGGTTTTGTGTTCTTTCCACCAATCACCTCTGTTCTGTGTTCGCCGGTTCCCTATATAAGGATTCCCTTACCTGTCACCTGTGCCTGTTATATTGGGTTCTTCCTGTACCTTTAGCTTGTTTTTCTCCTGTTGGATTTTCTGGTTACCTGACTTTGCTTGGCTTCTTACTATTCTTCTCCTCCTGATTTTGTACTGCATTGCCTGACAGTAACTGTCTTGGCTTGTCTTACGTTTTTCTCTTCAGTATTCCGATTTGGTACTGCACTTCCCACTTGTTGCCAACCTTGCTTGCCTGACGTTCCCTTATTGTGTTTTGTATTCGTTTGTCTGTGTCTTGTGTTTCCACATATTCAGTATAGTGTTCAGTCTTCTGGTTGGGGTCGTCTTTTTAAAGAGTCGGGTACCCCCAAAAGGCAGGAAGAGTGTTTGGGACCAGCATCAGGGCCTCACTCTGTCTGTGTCTTCTCGTGTGTCCCTGACCGGTCGCTTACATTATAACATGCCCATATCCCAGTCAACTCCCCCGGCGGTTCAACATGAGCACCGACTTGTCGGTCACTGACCGCCTGGACGAGTTGACGACCCATTTTCAGGGCATGGTGGAGCTTATGAATCAAATCTCACAGCATCTGGACGCCATAACGACCCCGTTACCCGGAATTGCCACCCCATCTGTGTCCCTACCTGCCCCTGTTTTTGTGGATCCTAGCGCCCGTCGGAAATCTAAGATGCTGCTACCAGATCGCCTTGATGGTAATCCTGACAGATTCCGAACCTTCCGGGAATCCTGTCATCTTTTTCTGCTTCAACTATTTTTCCACAGAGGCTGAAAAAGTAGCAATTGTTGTGTCTCTCCTCCAGAGCCCACCAGGATTGGGCATTAGCTATACCCCCTGAAGCCTCTGAGTGGAGATCAGTGGACAGATTTTTTTTAGCTCTAGGCCATGTTTATGGTAATCCCAAACGTGCGACATGGGCAGAAATCGCTGTTTCTATTTGCAGGGCGTCGCTCTCCGAAGACTACTGTTTTCCCATTCCGCCAATGGGGTAAACTTGCCCCGGTGGTCTACCAACCTCTAAAACCCCCCCTCAGGCAAGGCTGCTAATGCTGTAAAAAAATGCTATGGCAGCCACCCAACCCCCGAGATCCTAAATGATTTAAAAAAAATAAGGAACCGGGGGGGGGCAAAGGGGGGCCCCAAAGGAAACCCAAAAAAAAAAAAGGGGGTTTTGGCTGTTACTTTAATTCAGGGTTTTCCTGTAAAACCTCCCTTTTAACTTCTTGATATTTTTTCTTCCATTCCCGCTCAGTCTTTTGGAGAAAAAACCATTGTTTTTGGGTTTTATACTCTGTCACCCAGGAAGGGAAAACCCGGTTTTGGGGAACGCCTTTGCCCTTTTTTATGGGGGAAAACCGGACCATTTTCTGAGAAACGCCCGACTAGGCCCAAACCACCCTGAGGAAACACCAATCCTGACAATTTCCAGGAAAGGTAACCGGAGTAAAGGTACTTCTAACTCAATAACGGTTGTTTTGCCCGTAAAACCTTGGTTTTCTGTTCCAAAGGTTTGCCGGTTGAGCCATGATCGGCTCAGGGGTGCGCTGTTTTATCAGCATGGGTAATGCTCAAGCCTTGGGTTTGGAACTAGTTCCTTGTACCCCCCTTTTCATTTCAAGTGTTTTATTCTACCTCCCTAACCGAATAAAATTTCGTACGCGAGATCACTTTAGATGTTGGGAGTTCGCAAACCAAAAGTTTCCCGTTTTTTTTATGGAAAAACTCCTGGGATATTATTTTGGGTTTGCCCTGGCTCCGCCTCCCTAATTTTTGTCGACTGGGGACCACCCAGTTGATCAAAAGGGGGGACTCTGTGGTTTCAAATTTTGAAACAGCACACCTTGGTGTGTCGTATTGATACTCACAATATTTTAGAATGTAATTCCCGTTTTCAAGGGGGGCTTTGATGGAAACTTTGATGGATTTTCGCCTCTGTACCACCTGATGTTAAAAATATAAATTTTTTTCCCCGGGGGCAAAGCCAAAATTTCTTCCCCCAAACAAAATTACGACAGGATATTAGGGAAACCCGAAAAATTCTTTCCAAGGGGGTAGTTGTCCTAGATTCGCCGCTGTGAATTCAGATTTTGTGTCCCTCACTACAGACACAACCAAGTTCCCTCCCTTTTGACACTCCACTTTTCTGGCGATGGTTTACAACCTCACATATTCCCCATTCAGGTTGTAAACTAAAATTAATCCGCCCAAAAACACTGGCAAGTCTGGGCTAGGAGTTATAAGACTCAAAAAAAGCCCCCAAATAAAACAATCAATTAAAAACATTGACTCAGCCAGAAAAAGGCCCGCTTCGATCCCAAACACAAATATTTTCCCCAAACTGTAAAGGGAAAACTTCACCACCCACCCCGGTAAACCTGGAGGTCTGTGGGTGGGCCATGGCTCCCCCTAAAGGGGGGGTTTCTGTCATGATCTTGCCCGAAGACCCCCCTTCGAGTTCTGGCGCCGGCCCCGGGTATTATGCTTTTTAAAATAATCTTTGTTTTTCTTAGTTACCCCTGTAACTGATCCCCCTTCCTTCCCAGGGGTTAATTGATTCCCGGCCAAGCCCGTGGCAAAGAATCCTACAGACTCTTTTTGTTAAATGTTTTCCTCTTTGATTGACAGCCTTTTTTCTTGGTTTTTTTTGTTCTTTCCCCAATCACCTCTGTTTTTGTTCGCCGGTTCCCTATATAAGGAAATTCCCCTCCTGTCACCCCGTCCTTTATATTGGGGTTTTTCCTTCCTTTAGCTTTTTTTTTATTGTTGGTTTTTTTGGTTCCACTTTGCTTGGCTTCTTACATTCTTTTTCTTTTTGATTTTTGTACTGCATTGCCTGACAGTTACCACTTGGCTTGTTTACGTTTTTTCCTTCAGTATTCCGTTTGGGACTGCACTTCCCATTGTTGCCAAAACCCTTGCTTGCCTGACGTCCCCATTTGTTTTGTATTTTTTTTGTGTCTTGTGTTTCCCCTATTTTAGTATAGTGTTCATCTCTGGGTTGGGCCGACCGTCTAAAGTGTCGGGTACCCCCAAAAGGCAGGGACAGTGGTTGGGACGAGCGTCAGGGCCTCACTCTGTCTGTGTCTTCTCGTGTGTCCCTGACCGGTCCCTTACAATTAGTGGCAGATTTTTTTTATTAGAGATTGACATTAACTTCAATGGAAGAAGGCAAAATCTGTAGTAAAATTGATGGTAAATCTACAAATAATCTGCAACAAAATCTGCAGAAGATGTGCCGCATGTGCATGTACCCTAAATGAGTATCTTAAACACTGCCAAGCATTCAGCTGACAGCTATATAATGTAACTGCTCAGTAGCAAAGGGTTCCTAAACTTAAATCAAGTAATTGAAATTTTGATCTACAAGGAACAATATTTACAGACTGCATTGACTCATATATTAATGGCCTCAATTCCTAACCAGTAAATTGTAAACTCCCTTCAGAAAGGAGCAGAAGCTGCCAAGACCATGCCATTTCTCATTATAAGGCTTAATGCTGATCTGTGCTGACTGCAGTGTGATTTGTAGGTATGGCACACAGATAGATGAATTAGTACAGTTGTTCTTTGGATTTTAACACAACTGCTAGAAATAGTATAAAACAATAGTATTTTCTAAGAAAATACATATATAGTTACACAAGTACAAGATAGATAGATAGATAGATAGATAGATAGATATATAGATAGATAGATAGATAGATAGATAGATAGATATATATATATATCTATATCTACATATATATATATATATATATATTTTTTTTTTTTATTTTTTTTTTCATGTATGTTAATCTATATTACACAAGTTTATTCATTATGACATCCTACCAGTATTATAGCATGGTAGCATTCTTTTCTATATGGGTATTGATTTTTATATCTTTTGTATGTTTTGATGATTTTTATATTGTCATACTAATAAAATAATAAGGTATTTTATATTTTTGTTTGGGATTTTTTTCAGTTATTTTTAATTTGAGTATAGTCTCCGAATACTTTATTGTATGTAGTGGTTGAGATATTGCCCTTATATTTTGTAGGTTTTCTTAGAAGTATTGTTAGGCTACATCCACATGGCAGAGGCAAAATGCTTGTCAGATTCTAATCAGAATCCGGCCAGTATTTTCAACTCGGTTTTTGTTTTTTGTAAAAGTTTTTGTCCTAATCCACTATTTTCAAGTGAAATACGGCCGATTATAGAACATATACTAAGTTTTTTTTAGATGATTTTCGCATTTGAAATCCAACCTCAGAAAATTGGAGCTGTGTAGACTACAGCTTGGATTTTGTATTGAAGTGTATGGGGATGATTTACAGTTGGATTTTTGCAGATCCTACATACCGAATCTGTATAAAATTCCGACAGTATATTACTGTCGTGTAGACATAGCCTTACTGTATTTATTTAATTTTTTTTAGAATGTAATATGAAAAATGGCTGAATTTCATCAAATTATTTATACTCTTAAAGGAGTTATTCACCCTCAAAAAAAGAAAAATTAAAAGTCCAGCACAAGATAAAATAACAAAACAGACTGTGCTCTAGCACTCGGTTCTTAATTTCCTACCCGCCAGGGGATCACCACCTTAATCAGTTATCATCACAATTACAGCAGTCACATACACCATTTTGGTATTCAGGGAGCACATTGTGGAGCACTTTTATTCAGAGCCACAGTGTGAGGCATATTTATTTAGGGGGCTTCATTCTGGAGTATATATTTATTCAGGAGCTCATTTATTTATGTGCTTATTCAGGCACATTTTTGAAGAAAAAGAAGAGGGACTAATCTAATTGGAACAAATCTTAAGTGATCAATCCACTTGAGTGACTACAGTACTCATCAGATGCAGAGTGTTGATGGGAGGTTGCAATCATGTTTGTGAAACAACTCTCATTGCTAAAGGCCATGGACACCTTCAGATCACTCTTTTTTATTTCATGTATTATGGGCCAAATTTTTTTTTCTGGAATTGTTTTTATTTGAAATATTATACCATTTGGCTTCTGCAGCTTGCAGTACATAGCATGCTGCTCAATGCTGTTCAGTATAGGCTTCATCAAACAGACTCTCTTAGACTAAATGCACATGGATTTCGTAATTTTTTGTTAATACAAATACATTGCAGTTTAGTAGCCATACTCTTGAGATATATCTGTCATGATTGTGCCTGAAACACCCCCGGCTTTTGGCTCTGGTCGCCGGCCACGGCCGGTACAACGTAAACCATGGTTTTTAACCTAATACTGCGTTTTATATTACTGTGTGAACTTGGTTTATCTGTTCTGGGTGCTAATTGATTACTGGCCAATGCCTGTGGCCAGGAATCTTCCAACACACTCTTGGTTAACTTCCTTTTTGAGTGACAGCTTTCTTCTCCTATCTGGTCTTTTGTTCCTTCTGCCTATTGCCTCAGTTCTACCTTCTTCTGTTCCTTCTGCTTCCTTCTGCTTCCTTCCTGCTTTGCCTGCTATATTGGTTCATTGCCCTATAGTTCGCCTGCACTAATCTTGTTACTCTCTGTGTTTCTCTGACCTTTTGCTTGGACTCCGATTACCCTGTTCTCTCACGTTTCTGTACCATGCTGCCTGTTCCGTTACCGACTTGGTCTGCCCAACTACATTTTCGTGTTCTGTGTTTGTTTGTCCCTGTCTTTGTTGCACTTTACGCAGTGCAGTTATTAGTCTTCTGGTTGGGGCCGACCTATTAAGGAGTCGGATTCCCCAAAAGGCAGGGACAGGGGTTGGGACCAGCGTCAGGGCCTACTTGTCCGTGTCTTTGTGTGTGTCCCTGACAATATGATTTTAAAACATGCAAAACAATTATTGTGTTGTATGCAGAACACAGTATTGTGGCATGTTTTACATTGACAAAACTGTACGTCTACTGTATGTAACTTTTAGAGAACATGTTCATTCTCTGCAAACAGGCTCAAAGTTCTCATGATTCATTAAGAATGTGTGGGAATATCATGCCTGTGATCTTAAACACATGTATTTTGCAGGACATCTCCATATTGTACACCAAGCAGATTGCATTGACTGCCTGATGAGACTACTTTTGAAACAATTTAAGAGAATTTTAAAAATGGGAGTTTTGGGATCACTGGGTTTCAATGACAGAAATTACTTGAGTGTGTTTTATGACTGGTTCATCCTGTTGTGTTATTTTATGCAAATCTTCCTTTCTTGTGCATGCCTCATCACTGCATGTGGTATACTTTGACCAATAGGGGTCATGTTGCTTTATAAACATATGTATTGATAGGATGTCATGCATTTATGAAGTGGAGGAGGAGATAAGGTAAGAATGAGGCTTTGAAAAAGCACTGCTCATGTGAAATGGACATTGGTTCAGGATTTGCATGTTCTTGTCTGCACCCTAGATAAATTTAATAAAGAAAACTTCACCAAATACATGAGTGTCTTGTCGTCTCTGCTCTATTTTATATTGCTAGTTTCCTGTGTATGTTGGTTAATTCATGTATGTAAGGTATTTTCCAGACAAAAAGACACTTTGTTGCAAGAGAATATTTTGATGTCATTTATAAATGTTTTTCGACAGCTGTCTAGAGTTCAGTACGATTTGTGGGATCCTGTTAACTTTCCACAACAAAAAATAAAAATTGAATAACGTATTCCTTTAATTACATTCATAAAAAATTGAGCAAGTTAGTACAGCCTCAGTATAGAGAATGCACTTGTGAAAAGGTTAAACACTGAGCCAAAAGGTGCAGAAGAGAAAAGAAGCTTATAACTCATTGACAGAACCTTTAATTGTATGACATTCTGCCCTCCCCTCAGTCCTCATTCTTCTCACCTAAATAATGAGAAGGCTATTTGTTATATCACTCTCACAATGTTCCGGAGTTATAAGAGAAGCTTTGACCCATAACACCTTTTTGTTGTGACCTGAACAGCCAATTAATGTATCTGATTTATCACTAGATCTGCAATATAAAGCTGGAAGAGGTGACACTAACTCTGAGAATAATGAATGTACAGGAGAGGGAATGATGTAGGAGATATTGCCTACCTGTGCAGAATTTTCTACTTGCTTTATCATAAAAAAATCCTTTATTTAATTGAAATTTTGCAATGTGGTTCATTTCAACAAGAAATAAATGTTTCGTAATAAAATTGATTCATACAAATTCAATTCTACACAGAATATCGTATATGCTAATAATATGCTTACTAAAATAATCCATGGCATTATGGATATAGACATCTATAATAGAGATTATAACTATATAGTTTTACAATGTGCCGATATCTTGAGTGCCTATATCTTCCCCTCCTGGATTCCCTAATATGCAAGTAAAAAATTGTGGCATTGCACATCCAATGTTATACTACAGAGGTATTCTAACTTAGAACCTATTGTAGGACACAAATGAAATACTATGAACAGTTGACAGAGGAGAGACAAGGTTATCTGGAAAAAAAATAACAATAGTGACAATGCCAGCTCTCCCTCAACAACTTTGTCCTTTTTCATGATCTTTTTATTGATCATTGTAGAGAAGAACACTTCCATCACTGCTCTTCACTGCTAAAATAGTAGCACGAGAATCTGAGATATATAGCACTGCCTCTAGGAGTACACAAATATCCAAACATATGTATACAATAAACATACTTCTTTCTAAATTCTGTGACCTTATCGAGATCTTTTGAAACTAGGAATTCTCGTTGATTCAGTAGGCCGTGTTTTTATTCATCTACGGGTGATGTCTTTTGAATACAGCATTTGTATATAACTGATGTTTTCCTTCTGTTATCATTCTATGTTAGCACTCAGGTACCTTTTCTTTTCTCTCATGCCTTGTCTGTGTGTTTAAAGTCTAAGTGCAGACAAATCAGTGAAAATTAGCTTACAGTATGGTCGTACATATGGCACTATATGTGGCCACAAGGTTAATCTGAACTGAGCCACTCAGCACAATCAACACAATAGAATCAAGTATACTTTATTATGCTACCAATGACTACAAATACTATGGCAATTATGTAGATAGATAGCATGGTCACCAAATCAGTAAGTAAATAACAGCTGGGTAGAGAGAGGCATCCGAACATAAACAAGAGGAAACATATTGGTTAACTAACCAAAAGTGGGGGCCAAGTTTCCCACACATTACTGAGAAATGGGTTTCAAAAGAGGAAGTAGGCTTTAAAGGGGTGCTCCCACCACAATGATTACCTTTTAACATGTAGGCAATGGTAAGTAAAGACTATTACCATATACATAAGTGGTTCTTATCTATTGCTTGCTTACAGAAGGTTTCCTGGGTTACCAACTATCTCTCCGTGCTGTAGTAGCCCTGTATGGGCTGGTGACATTATTCCCTATTGTGTCTGATCAGGAGTACAGAGACTTGCTTATGTTTATAAGTGACAACCTTTAACTCTAGAGCTTTGTAGACTTCTGCCCTGCTATTAAAACCCTTCTATTACCAATGCCCCTTTAGAAGGCTTGACTAGGAATAACAAATTTGTTTTGACTAGGAATGATATATGCCAACCACTGCTGATAAGCCAATCACTGATATGCTAAGCTGTCTGTGAAGCTCTGGAAAACAGCCTATTGACAAACCCCTATTAAGAAAAATGGGTGATAGTAGAAGAAATCACGGCACTCACCACTTCGTTGTATAAAAAGATTCCTTTTATTCCGGCACTTCAATCCGTGGAGGGGCTAACATGTGAACACATCCGACAAGACGGCTACGGCCGTTTCTCACTAACTAGCGCTTCTTCCTGGCCTCAGTGGGAGTGGCACATCCATGCCCTTTACCTTCCCAACATCGGTCACCTGACCGTACGTGCATACCTTGTAACTATTTCACTGCCATTTGACAAACAAACGAACAAACAAAAAGACTGAAATACTTATAAAAATGAGGATAAATCATTGCGATCATTCAGACCTAAGTTGCCCAGAGCATCCGTTTTGAGTATCCACTCGGCCTCGCATTGTAACAGGCGGGTATGCCGATCAACTCCATTATTGGGTGAAAACACCCTTTGTATCCCAGCAAAACGGATGCCCGATGTATCTCCATGATGCATTTCTGTCATATGTTTAACAAACCTAGGCGCTCCCTTACCCGTTTTCAAAGAGTAAAGATGTTCCCTAATTCTTTTGAACAAAGGTCTGATTGTTTTACCTATATAATAAAATCCACAACTACACCATAAAACGTATACCACAAAATCCGATCTACAAGTTATAAATTGTCTTACTTGAGTTTCTACCTTACCCATTCTTAAATTAGGGTTAGTCTCCAAATATTTACAGAAAGAACAATTATTACATTTAAAATTTCCCTGTGGGAGTGCTTTGTCAAGCCAAGTTTTTCGCACGTTCTTGAATCTACTTCTTACCAATTCATCTCTTAAATTTCTGCTACGTCTGAATGAGACTATCGGTGGTAATTCTGTTTTTCCTTCTAGTTGTTCATCTCTTTGTAATATATACCAATTCCTCCTAATTGAATTCCTAATTTGTTCTGCTAAGGGATTATATTCGAAGGAAAAAATGCTACGATTTTTCTGGTCCTGTCTAGGTCTATCATAGAGGAGTTCTCTTCTATTTTTGACAGATGCTCTATGGAACGCTTGTGATATTATATCTTCATTGTATCCCCTAGATCTCAATCTATTCATGAGGTCGCCTGATTGTTCTAGAAAGTCACCAAGGTTACTATTATTGCGTTTAAACCTAATAAATTGTCCGTATGGTAAGCTAGACTTAACATGCTGTGGATGAAAACTCTCACTGTGAAGTAACGCATTAGTTGCTGTCGGTTTTTGATATCCTCTGGTTTCTATACTATCTGGTGTTAAATGGATTTCTACATCTAGATATTCAACTTTATGTCCTCCAAAATTCCTCCGTGTGTATAATTCTCGTATACAGACTGACCACGTCAATCGTGGCCAGTCTATAATGTGGCAGAACCTGTGTTTGTTCCAACAACTGTAATAGGTGTTTTGTATCTTTTATGAATGATGGTATTTGTTTAAGTAAAGGGCGTAGATACCAATCCAGGTGTCTAACAGAGTCACAATGGAACACTTCTATGAAAAGATTGGAGACCAAGCTGGTTCCTATCCAAAATGAAGTAAAGGAAAGGAAAAAAAGACAAGTTTGTGCGTGATAAATTGGATCACGAGCATGATCGTGTATTTTCATGGAAAAGTGGAAGCTTGGGTCTCCATCGACAAAGAGGTTACAATAAAAATATTTGAAGGAAAAATCGAAGTCGGATGAACCAGGGAGAATGTTGGACTACTGACTCAGGTTTAGATTCAAGTAACTTTGATGATACTATTACAGCAGCACAAGAGCGTGACGTCACAGGAACGAATACACAAGCGATCACAAAAAACGGAAGGGGAACCGCACCCGGAGAGAGGGTAGAAGGAGGAAAATATACAGCGAGCGGAGGTGCCAATAGGAAGCAAGTGACTTAGAGGCGTTAGATAAATGTGGTGCAGAACTTTTTGAGACACCACAGTTGATTGGGGAAACTAATGGGATTAATATTTCTGGAATTGACTTAAATGCAGCATGTATATCATTATTGTCTAAAGGTCTACGTTCAATTGGGCCAAATTTCAAATTAATTCCTTGAGGAAGTTGAACCTATATAGAATGTTTAAAGGTAAGGGAGGAGAAGGATTAGACACCATTCCGGGTAATAGACCTATACCATCCAATCGTTTTGATTTTTTAGCGAGTAGTAATTTTGAAACAGCAAGTGCTTTAGGGGAGCTAATGACTTGATTAAAGAAGAAGTGGTTATATGAGGGGAAGGGAAAAATCCACCGTTCAAGGAGGAGTGAAGTCTATATTTTACCCTCCTTTCACCGGGGTTTGTCATTAATATTTTCAAAAAGGCTGTTTGAGAACTTTAAAAGCATTAAAATATCCTAAAGGGTGTACAAATTTTGAGTACACAGGAAAAAAGAGCTTGAAAGGGTTTTAAAAAAAACAAGACGAATTGATTATAAACCCCCGGAAAAGGGGAGGGAATATAGTTGTAATGAGTCGAAAATACTATAAGGAGGGCTGAGCGCCAACTAAAATCGACCCATATTGTAAATTAGAACAAGATCCTACTTTTAAAATTTTGGGCAAATTACAAAATTACAAGAAGGGGGGTAGAAATATTTTCTTCTGGAAAAAGGAAAAGAAAATTACTTCCATAAAACCAAAAACCCTAATGGTCTTTGTGCCTAAAATACAAAAGGATGTGGAACATCCTCTCGACGCCCCATCTTTTAATAGCAGAGGCCCTAACAAACCCTATCACAATCCCGGGTTTGGGTATCTACCCCCTTTATTAAACAAATACCATCATTCTAAAAGATACAAAAAACCTATTACAGGGGGTTAGAACAAACAAGGTTCTGCCCCATTATAGACTGGCCCCCATTGACGTGGTAGTCTTATACGAAAAAAACACACGGGGGGAGTGGGAACGATTAGAACTTTTGAAAAAGGAAATAATCTTAATAATGAAATGCGGATTTTCTAGTCAAGCACTCCAAATTTTTTTTGAACAAAATCCTTTAAATTTTTTGGGTCAATGGTACGTGCAAAACCTGGCACCGCGAGGGGCCCCCTGTGGCAACCCCCTTCGCCAACCTTTCCTGGGTATCTGGGAAGGGAATAATATAAACATCGAAAAACCTTTTCTAAAAAATATTTTTAATGGGAGATTTATAGACGCATCCTAGTGGGGTGGGCGGTACTGGCAAAAATTTAAAGAATTTGCACAATATCTCAAATAAACAAAATTAACATGCAGTTCGAAAAACCCACAGCAACTAATGCGTTACTTTACAGTGAAGTTTTCATCCACAGCATGTTAAGTTAGCTTTTCATATGGGCAATTTATTAGGTTTTTTAAAGCAATAATAGTCCTTGGGGACTTTCTAGAAAAAACACGGCGACCCCATGAATAGATTTAGACTAGGGAACAATGAAGAAAAAAAACACAAGCGTTCCCCAAAACATCTTCAAAAAAAAAGAGAATCCCTATGATAGACCAGACGGGGCCAAAAATCATAGCATTTTTTTTCGAAATTTTAAACCCTTTGCAGAACAAATTAGGGAAATTTAATTAGGAGGGAAATTTGGTAATTTTACAAAGAGATAACAACTAAAGGAAAACAGAATTATACCCTGCTCATTCAGAAAGCAAAAATTTTAAAAGGGTGAATTTTGGGAAAAAATAGATTCAAGAACGGCGAAAAAAAAGGTTTAAAAGCCTCCCACGGGGAAATTTTAAAAGTAAATATTTTTCTTTCTTAAAAATTTGGGGACTAACCCTAATTTAAGAATGGGTAAGGGAAACTCAAATAAACAATTTATAATTGTGATCGGATTTTGTGGATACGTTTTGTGGTGTAGTTGGGGGATTTTTTATATAGGTAAAACAATCAGACCTTTGTTCAAAAGAATTAGGGAACATCTTATCTTTGAAAAAAGGGGAAGGGGGGCGCCTAGGGTTTTTTAAAAAATATGACAGAAATGCATCATGGAGATACATCGGGCATCCGTTTTGCGGGGTACAAAGGGTGTTTTCACCCAATAAGGGGTTGTCGGCATACCCCCTGTTCCCAAGCGAGGGGAGGGATACTCAAAACGGATGCTCTGGGGGAACTTTGTCTGAATTATCGCAATGATTTATCCAATTTTTTATAAGTATTTCAGTCTTTTTGCTTTTCTTTGTTTGTCAAATGGCAGTGAAAAAGTTACAAGGTAAACAGTACGGTCCCCCGGGGGCCGATGTTGGGAAGGTAAAGGGCATGGATGTGCCTCTCCCACTGAGGCCAGGAAGAAGTGCTAGTTAGCGCGAAACGGCCGTAGCCGTCTTGTCGGATGTGTTCACATGTTAGCCCCTCCACGGATTGAAGTGCTGGAATAAAGTGAATCTTTTTATACAACGAAGTGGTGAGTGCCGTGATTTCTTCTACTATCACCCATTTTGCTATATGGACTTTTGCTATTGATCACAGAGAACCTCTGATAAAGTCATTAAATATATGTATCTCAGGAGCACGCCAGTCCATGTTAACTACTGGAGGAGGTAGTGCCGAGGATCTGTGTTTCTCACTTACAAACCCCTATTAAGGTCTTCCTCCACTGAAGAAAAAAATAAATTATTTTTGACAGTAGTCTTCATTAAATAAGTTTTCTCAAAAAGGATAAATGTTTTCTATGTTCCCTATGAGTACATACTGATGACATGAGGGAGAGTTCTCCTACTTGCCAGAACAAAGCCGCAATGTAATAGCATTGAAGGTTCCAGCTGACCAAGCCTATATGTTCAATCTATTAATGGTCAATATGAATGGCCACTGATAAATGCATGGCCACACATGACTATTCCTGGTGACAAAACCTTATTGGTTAGGTAAGTCAGACTCTTGACTGTCAGCTGTTTCAAAATCTGTCTTCATGAAACAAACCACATAAACAATGCTGTGAAGCCAGTAATAAGAGCTCTTTCTCTGCCAGTCAAAACACCTCATTTAAAGAGATTTGGTGATAGACTCTTTACTCCTACTATTTCAGGAGTGAACCACAGTGCCCTTTTTTATAAGCCGTCTAATAAGAAAACACAGGCTGGGGTACCTGAAAGAAGTAAATAGATGCCAAGCAGAACAGCATATACACGGTGAATGAAAGTTAAACTTATTCTTTATTCCAAGCAATCCATAAAACTATTAACATAGTGGAACAATCACAGCTTATGCATTTCGAGCAATGATGTGCTCTTACTCATAGCCTGTGTACCTAAATCCTGCATGACAGTGACAGAAATTTTTCAATCCCCCAGCAGCACTGTAGCGGTATTATTGGACAACTACCTTTTGTTAAGGAGGCAACTATATTCTATGGTAATTCAAAAATGCATTTTACTAACATTATTTCTAGGGGGGGCATTCCATTATTAAAAACATCTTAAGACCACTGGAAGACTGGGATCTGGGATTTTTACTGAAGAGATGGTCATATATATTTTCAACCAAAACCAATAAAGATTATGGACACCAAAGAGCAAGATACTTCATGTTGGTTTGCATAGCCATACTGTAGTTACATTTTGGCATTCACATAATGGCCTCAACAGGGGAGTAACTAGAATTCATAGGGCCCCATAGCAAAATGAGATGGGCCCCACCACCTAATGACAATAAACTAAAACAGCAGCATAGGTAGTAATAATTAAAGGTATAAATAATGTCGCCATATACCAGGGAATCCACATAGTAGTGTTTGTTAGCGC
This sequence comes from Phyllomedusa bahiana, assembly GCA_025379985.1. Taxonomy (NCBI): domain Eukaryota; kingdom Metazoa; phylum Chordata; class Amphibia; order Anura; family Hylidae; genus Phyllomedusa; species Phyllomedusa bahiana. Next base: position 37,735 of record JAODAL010021835.1, read on the forward strand.
AACATTTTTTTTTACCATAGAGTGGTTAAATCTGCACATACGGTTACAGCCCTAGGAACAGGCTGCATTTGGATCTAAAAGATCCACCGCTTGATATATATATATATAGTAAAATTTTTCAAAGTATGTTTGTGTAGTTCAGTATTTTATGAGTATTTGGCTGAACTGGTCTATGTTGTTGTCTACACATTGTAGTCCATCTGTATTCCTAGGAATTCTGCCCAGATTTGTATTAGAAATTCTGAATAACAATTTTTCTAACGGAGTGGAAAATCTTGTAAAAAATTTTATAGAGCCGGTAGAGCTAATATTTGGTTTAGAAAAGTATCTGTTTTGAATAATTAACAAAAATAAACCGTTCCTGATGCAGTGATTTTTGACATCTTCATTTTTACATCCCTGCTTTCCACAAGTCAGGCTCTGTCCACACAGCAAGTATTTCAAGTTGGAATCTATGCGGCTTCCAACTTAAAATACTTGTCTAAAACTGAAAGCAAACCATTTCAATTGACCCATAGAAAATAAGTGTTGTAGTTTATACAACGCATATTTTCAGAGTTTTTTCGACGAAAAAAAATCAGATAAAAAAATCCTAAATCCACATGCAATAAGCGGGTGAAATATTTGTTTAAAACCAAGTCGTCTGCAGAATCTGACTAGTAAATTTGACTTATAGTGTGGACATACCCTTAAAGGGTTTTGCCATTGTCTATGATCCTCTGTAAGACCAGCTTAACCTCGATACGAGCCAGCCTTAGAGAACGGGTGAACGGCAGTGCTTGCATAGCTCTCTCTCATTCATATCTATGGGAGTTACAAAAATACCAAGTTCAGCTGTATTCACAACTACCATATAAATGAATGGGAAGAACTGCGCAAGCGAGGTAGTCCCATGACTCGATGGAGCAGGGGAATCCCCTTTGATTATGGAACATGGCAATCAAAGGGTTAAATGCTGGTAATCGGAGGTTTCCTCCACTCCCCGATGTTTATAGAGACTGCTCTGGGAACAGAGCTGCTAACTACAGCTCCGTTCCTTGCACAGTTGAGGCGCAGGGTGCTGCAAAACTGCTCTGTCTGGGGCGATAGTAAAAGGTGCAGAATTACCTTAAGGGTATGTTTGGATGGTTATTATTCAGCATCCGAATCAGCTTCAAATACTCGCCTGAAAACTGACATATTTTGCAGTTTTCAGATGAGTTTTTGATAAGGATTTGATGAGGTTTCTGAGATGTGCATATTTTGGTGAGGTTTTTGATGCAGTTTTTAATGTAGTTTTTATTCTAACATTCAAGTTTTGAACAAGGTCACTTTTTGAAAAATGTGTCAAAACCTTGTCAAACATGTGCCATGCTTGTGGAAGAGGTTTTAAAGCTGTCCATTGATTCCTATAGACATTAACCTCATAGAAAACACCTCAAGAATGGACATGTCACTTATTTTTCAGTGCTGGAAACCGCGTTGTATAAATTCTGACATAGTTTTTCATAGAAATCAATGAAAATGTACTAGGGCATTTTTTTTGTCGTTTTTGACGCTGTTTTGGGGGCGGAATCAATGCCAAAACAGCACCGAAAACAGTGTCCAAATCAGCCATGTGAACATACCCTAAAGGGATTTTCTCAACATGCTGTTTCACAGAGCCACAGCCAGCTTCAGACTCACATTTCTTGTTTAGGCTGTGGGTGGTTCTATAGCATTTATTGACATATCAACTCTGCTATTCCTTTCACAGTGACATGACTGCAGGAGGTTTGTATTGCATCTGTATTGCACAAAGTCACAGAGCAAAACAGCAATGTATTTGGTAACAGTCTTCATTTACCTTTCCCTACATGATAAAAACTAATAATTGTGTTAAGAAAACCCCGTTAAACTCAGCTACTGCTTAGCTATCTGCTGACAGTCTTTCTCTACTGCCTGCTACTCCTGTGCTTATTGCCAGCCAATTCCTACTGCTACTACCTATTTCTACTATTCAGATATCCACTGCTAAGCTCTCCAGCTCAACTCAAGCAGATAGCTCAGCTTTCCTGCTGATACTGGCATTGATCATCCTGCTCTTCTGCTTACTCTAAGCTATAGACCAGTTCTATTGTACATTCTGACAGCTGTAGCCTAGCTTTCATGCTCAGTCTGAGACCTACAGGCTATCTTGCTCTTACTGACAGATACAAATCTAGCTCCCTTACTTATCATAACAGCTACTATCTAAAAGCTGTGGATACTGACAGCTACTGCCTAGTTCTCAGTGGGTTCTGCTGACTTATCTAATGTGTATGACCAGCTTCAAAACTGAAAACATGTCACAGAGGAGCTGCTGAAAGCACTATACTAAAGAAATCTGAAATCTGGAGCAGATTGACCATTATGATTGCACTGAATAGTTCATAAAAATAATTCTGATCAATGTTTATGATATATTATCAACCGATACATATTGATTAATCTGTTCTTTTTCCTACTGTATGTCATCATCTAAATGCTACACTCTATAATTATGTTCATCCCACACTATATATTATTATTATTATTATTATTATCTTTATCTTTTTACACTATGCTAAAGTGTTCACATAACATGCTATGATACTTAGGGCCACATGTATGAAAACTGTTTAGGTCTAAAACTCTCTTTGTTGCCCATAGCAACCAAACAGAGCTCCCCTTTTATTTCATATAGTGCTCTGGAAAAATGAAAGGGGCGCTCTGATTGGTTGCTCTGGACAACAAAGTGAGTTTTAGACCAAGACAGTTTTCATACATCTGGCCCTTAGCATCTCCCATAGAAAGAATGTCCACATTTACAATTGTGTTGCACTGTTAAAATGTAAAATTCTCCAAAAAGTATTGCATTTTTGGTGCAGCAGGTCGCAGTGTGACATTAGACACTTCTTGCGACCTCTATGACATGGAGCATATCTTTGTAGAAAGTGGGTGCAGCTTTATGGAACTGGGGGCATGACTACGGTGCGACACATTGCCGCGAACATGCACCAAAATTCTGGTGTAGAATGTAGATGCGCCAAAGTTATCAAACATCACTGTCTCACTTGTAGACAGCAGTAGTAAATGTGGGCCAACATAATAATAGCCAGGTCCCTAGACTTTCTTTTTATTTGGTCTACATTATATTGTCATTGGTTTACTTAATCTTCACAATGCAACAATGTATGAGAGCAAACAAAGCAATTTTTTTTTTTTAGTTTTTATATAACTATGCAACTAATCACTCTACAATTATAACAGCATTGTACTGCCACTAAAAATGGCGTATTCTGTCAATTGCATCTGGTCAAGTGCATACGTTCATTTGTCCTGCATCAGCATCCATTTTCTTCCAATAAATAGTTCATTATTTATACTGCTGATAGCAAATACTATCATGGGAGCAAGTCCAACATAACTTGCAATGCACATTGTCATGGAGAATGATAATGTTTTTTCAGCTGGAATCAATAAATAGCCTGTAGAAATAATTGCCAAAGAATTTATAATCCCTAAAGGATCACTGAAATATCATCATCACATTGCAAGATTGCAAGATATAAAGACTTTTCTTATTGCTTATTATATCAAGGAGCAATAGGACCTCAATGGTTTTATTAACTCATGTTGCTGAATACTACTTTTTTCCACTTACTGATGGGAAAAATACAGTATTGTTTTTTAATTATTTCCAGTTACTGGTAAATAAGGCACCTTACCATAATGGATGATACGGTGAGGTCCATAAACATTTTTCTAATTTTGGTTCTGTACATTACCAAAATAAATTTTGCACAAAACAATTCAGATGCAGTTGAAGTTCAGACTCTCAGATTTAATTTAGTGGTTTGAACAAAATGATTGCATAAAAATGTGAGGAACTAAAGCATTTTTAAACACAATTCCTACATCTCAGAGGCTCAAAAGTAATCGGATATATTAAATAATTGTAATTAAAATTTTAATTTCTAATACTTGGTTGAAAACCCTTTGTTGGCACTGACTGCCTGAAATCTTGAACTCATGGACATCCCCGGACGCCTAGTTTCCTCCTTTTTAATGCTCTGCCAGGCGTATGAAGATGAGCAATATTGGCTTGACAATTATTCCTTTTTGCTTCTCAAAGATTCAGTGAATCAGAAGTAAATTGAGGTTTTGTTACAACCTTTAGAGGGCGCAGTGGAGCTTTCCAGCTCCATTTCCCCATAATGCCTTGTGATTTGCAGATGCTGAGTAGTGGGGAAAGGCAAAACAAAAACACTACACACCTTAACTGGTGCTCTCACACATGAGAGATGTTCCCCTTCTCATACCCACTCATTGCCTCCCACCAGTCAAGCAATATTCGCTCTGCTCTACACTGATGAGGGGCAAAACCCGAAACGCGTATGTAGATGAGCAAATATTGGCTTGACAATTATTCCTTTTTGCTTCTCAAAGATTTAGTGAATCAGAAGTAATTTGAAGGATTTGTTACAACATATAGAGGGCGCAGTGAGCTTTCCTAGCTCCTTTCCATAATGCCGTGTGATATGCAGTTGTGAGTGTGGGCTAAAAGGCAAACAAAACACTACACACCCAACTGGTGCTCTCCATATAGGAGAGTTTATTACCCCTTCTCATACCCCATTCATTGCTCTCCCACCAGTTCAAGCCAATATCGCTCTTACTCTACACTGATGAGGGCAAAAACCCCGAAACGCGTATGTAGTGAGCAATATTGGCTTGACAAATTACTTCCTTTTTGCTTCTCAAGATTCAGTGAATCAGATGTAAATTTGGGATTTGTTACACCTTTAGAGGCGCCAGAGGTACATTCAGCTACCTTTACCCATAATGCCTTGTGATATGCAGATGCTGATTAGTGGGATAAAAGGCTAAACAAAACACTACCACCTAATCTGGTAGCTCTCCATAAGGAGAGATGTTCCCCTTCTCATACCCACTCATTGCCTCCCACCAGTCAAGCCAATATCGCTCTGCTCTACAACTGATGAGGGGGCAAAACCCCGAAAACGCGTATGTAGATGAGCAATATTGGTTGACAATTATTCCTTTTTGCTTCACAAAGATTCAGAGAATCAGAAGTATATTGAGGATTTGTTACAACCTATAGAGGCGCAGTGAGCTTTCCAGCTCCTTTCCCATAATGCCTTGTGATATGCAGATGCGAGTAGTTGGGCTAAAAGGCAAACAAAACACTACACACCTTAACTGTGCTCTCCATAGGAGAGATGTTCCCCTTCTCATACCCACTCATTGCCTCCCCACCAGTCAAAGCCAATATCGCTCTGAACTCTACACTATGAGGGGCAAAACCCCGAAACGCGTATGTAGAGGAGCAAATATTGGCTTGACAATTATTCCTTTTTGCTTTCAAATGATTCAGTGAATCTAGAAGTAAAATTGAGGATTTGTTACAACCTATAGTGGGCGCAGTGAGCTTTCAAGCTCCTTTCCCATATGCCTTTTGATATGCAGATGGAGTAGTGGGCTAAAAGGCAAAAACAAACACTACACACCTTAAACTGGGTGCTCTCCATAAGGATAAGAGATGTTTCTTATCAGCACTTTATTGACGCGGTTTCAGTTGCTGTTTCGTTTGTGGACCTTTCTGTCTGAAGTTTATCTTTAACAAGCAAAAATTTTATGTCCATTGAATGAGAGATTCAGGTGAATGACTTAGCCATTTCATAGGACGATTTCACTTCTTTGTTTTAATAAACTTCTGGGTTGCTTTGTTTTGCTTTATTTTTAGGGTCAATCTGTATTATGAAACACCAACCAATCAGTTTGACTGCGATTGGCTGGATTTGAGCATACAGTATGTCTCTGAATACCTCAGAATTTATCCAGCTGCTTCTATTCTTTGTCACATCATCAATAAACACTAGTGACCTAGTGCCAGTGGCAGCCATGCATAGCCAAGGCAACTGCCGTGTTTTACAAATGATGTGGTATGCTTTGGATCATGAGTTGTACCGCGCCTTCACCATACTTTTTTTCTTGATGTTGGTTTCATCTGTCCAAAGAATGTTCTTCCAGAACTGTGCTGGATTTTTCAGATGGTTTTTTAGAAAAGACCAACCTAGACTTTTTATTCTTGAGACTTATGAGTGGCTTGCACCGTGCAGTGAACCCTCTGTATTTACTTTCATGCAGTCTTCTCTTTATGGTAGATGTGAATATTGATATGCCTACATCCTAGAGAGTGTTTGTTCACTTGGTTGGCTGTTGTGAAGGGGGTTCTCTTCACCATGGATAATATTCTGCAATCATCTACCACTGTTGTCTTCCATGGGCGTCCAGGACTTTTTGCATTGATGAGTTCACCAATGCTTTCTTTCTTTCTCAGGATGTACCAAACTGTAGATTGTAGCAATTTCTGGGATGGGTATTTTTTCTGTTTTCGCAGCTTAAGGATGGCTTGTTTCACCTTCTTGGAGAGCCCTATTGACCGTATGTTTTCTTCACAGAAATATCTTCCAAATGCAAGCAACACAACCTCACTACACTCTAGGCCTTTTATCTGCTTAATTGAGAATGACATAATAAAGGAATTGCCCACACCTATCCATGAAACAGTCTCTGAGTCAATTGTCCAATTACTTTTGGTCCCTTTAAAAACAGGGTGGCATATGTTAAGGAGCTGAAATTCCTAAACCCTTCATCCAATTTTAATGTGGACACCCTCAAATAAAAGCTTAAAGTCTCGACTTTATGTCCATGTCCATTATATAATTATAACTATGTTTCAGTAAAGAGGAAAAAAAACAAAATTTTGTATCAGTGTCCAAATATATATGGACCTAACTGTATCTGATTTAAAACACTTACAAGTAAATCAAATGTCTAAAATAAAAGGGCAACACTTGCAAAGAAAAAAAATAAAAATCACATTACCCTATTGTACCCTTTTGAGCCTTTAAAAATGGTTTTCCAGTGGAAAGAAATATGTAAATAAAATTGCTTGCTTTCTTGTGACATATTTTCATAGACTTATTTGGCAAACAAAGATGCCTAAGTGGTGCTAATAAGAATCCACTACAATGGCTGCATTTACAGCATACAAGCTGAAAATCTGCATTATAATCAAAGGATATCCTTTTGATCTCTGCAAAAGATTCCAAAATCAAATCTTCTGATTGAAAAATCTGTTATGTACACATAAACCACAACCAATGAGATGCCATTATTGATTATATCTGCCTAAAATATGGGTGTGGTTTATGGTACTTAAATAAGGTTGTGGTAATAAGGATTATGGAGATGTCACATGGGTCAGGAGAGCATACTACTCCAGCCATCGGTGCCAAGTTATTTAAGTGATTCACCTAATGAAACCACATGAGTGTGGTGGAAATGTGTGTGATTAAATTGTTTTTTATTGGTTTTGCCATCTCTTTGATCACATGGTAGTGAGTTTGGGTACCTATGTCTAGGCTTTAGAGTAGGAGTCACAGGGAAAGATTGGTTGGGTAGCCCTTTTAGGGGCTATAACTAAATTTAAAGGAAAATAGTTGTAGGATTTCCAATAGGGATATCGTTAGTTTTGAGTCTAGCATCATCTCTTTCATTGCACATATTGAAGGTAAGCGTAACCATTCCATATCTAAAGACTAAAAACTCTCATTCCATGGATTGAGTGGAGCCATGATATGTGGATACATTACAAAAGATTCAGTCAGTATGTACCTCCAACTGCAGGATATGATAGAAATAGATCCTCATGGTTCATCATTATTAAATAAATTTTTTTTATTAGTTTGGTTTATAACTAGACCTCTTAGCCAGCATGTATGAATATAAACAGCTGAAACCCACCGCTGACAGCAGAAATCAGAGCTAGTTCTGATCTCTGCTGTTTGACCCTTTAGACACCACAGCGATCAAGGTTGCACTCACACACATAAAAAAAAAAACCAAAAAAAAAAAACAAAAAACACAACACCAAAAAAAACAAAACCCCCCCCCCCCCCCCCCCCCTCCCCCCCCCCCCCAAAAAAAAAATATATAAATATATAAAAAAAAAACCATAAATATTATATAAAACCTAAAAAAATTTTATTATTTTTAAAACCACCCCCCCCCACCCACACCCCCCCCACACACACACATTTATAAATTTATTTTTTTTATTACCCCCCCCCCCCCCCCCCCCTTTTTTATATATATTTAATTTTTTTTTTTTTTTCCCCCCCCCAATATTTTTTTTATTTTCCTTAACCCCCCCCCCCCCCCCCCCCCCACCCCCCCCCCCCCCCCCCCCCCCCCCCCCCCCCCCCCCCTCCCCTTTTTATTATTTATGCGTCTAAATGAATTAGAAATGGTACTGAGCACCGTTCCTCCCTCCAATTCCACCCACCTGCGATGAGATTGCGGGATACTGATCAGTTACCATGGCAGTTGGAAGCCCAATGAAGGCTTAAATAGCTCTATGTATGCGATTCTATTGTTTCCTGCCACTGGAAGGAAGTAATAGAAATGCCATCTTGATACAGCCTTCTGCATTATCTATATCATACAGAAGGGAGTACAAGCAATTGTGCCCCCTTGTGGTCAAGTACCTTAGGAAAAATATAGGAAAAATCAAAAAAAGTGGTGTAGGAAACACAAACTGATAACCTGGTAGAGATGTACATATAACAGCCACAACTCTGTACAGTAGCTTAAACAGTTTTAATCCAGCTGCTGCTCCTTATTGTGCTGGTCATGCAACAAAGGCACTTACTACAGTTATATCAAGAGGACAGATAAACTAAAAAAAAGAATTGGGTGCCTCTGAATGGAGGACATCCAGTTTAACAGAATATATTAAATTACATTTTGAATTCATTCCATCAAATGTATACAAATGCCCTAGGGTAACTGCATGCAAAAGAAAAAAAAAGTTTTAAGAGTATAAACAAATAATAAAAAATATTAAACGTTCAAATCCCCCACCTTTTGCCATTTTATAAATAAAAGAAAAAAAATAAAAAGTTACAAAATATTGGTATCCCTGTAGCTGGAAAAATTCAATCTATTAATATGTAACATTATTTATACAGTACGCTGAACACCATAGAAAGAACAACTCCATACACCAAGATTGCATTTTTCGTCCATTTCTAGTTCCCATCAAATTAGAATAGAAAGTGATCAAAAAGTCACATTTATCCCAAAATGGTAACAATAAAAGCTGCACTTCAGCCCCAGATAATGTTTCCTTAATCAAGTCCACAGCTGGAAAAACAAAAAATGTATTGGTCTCAGAAAATGAGCTGCAGCGCAAAGTTAAGAGATTTTTTTTTTAAAGTACTAAAGCATAACGAAAACCCTACATATTTGAATCCTTGGAATTGTTTCAAACCCTACACGTATGCCAGAGTAACACATTCATTTATACTAAAGAAAAAACAGCATTAAAACAAAACCCCACAAAGTATTTTTTTTTCACTTTTCACTCCACTTACAATTTTTTTTCAGTTTTCCAGTAATTTATATTGTACTGTCAATGGCATCATTAAAAAGTACATCTTGTCCAGCAAAAAAACAAGCCCTTATATGTTACATAATTCCATAATTGGTATGGTTGAAATAAGACATACGTCCATCAAGTTCAACCAAGGGTGGGGGAAAATGTGGATGAAGTTTGGAAGATAGGGAGTTTTATAAGCTTAGTTTCCCCTATTGACGAAGACTTTGGAAGAAGAACCTATCTTCCCAAAGGAAGATTTCATTCGGATCCCGAAGTTGCCATCAGGACTGGGTCCAGATATTTTAATCGGCTACATAAAAAAAAAAAAGTATTGAATATTAGTTTACTTGTTAATTGGTCATCTAAGCCTTTCTTGAAATTCTCAACAGTTCTTGTTCTTACTAGCTCCTCAGTCAAGCTATTCTACAAGATGTCTATGCAAATAAACAAATAAAAAAGTTATGGCTTTAGGAGGGCGGGAAAGAAAAAAAATGAAAGCCAAAAAATTATGATCACGCAGCGGGAATGGTTAAAGACAGCTGCACTTACAGCTGCAAGTCTGTTGGGGGATGTCTTTACCAGCTTTGCACAGCTACAGGCTGAAATTTTGCCTATTCTTCTTTGCAAAATAGCTCTAGCTCAGTCAGACTGGTTGGTGAACGTTTGTGAACAGCAATTTTCAAGTCATACTGTACCACAGATTCTCAATGGGATTTAGGTCTGGACTTTGACTGGGTCTTTTTAACATATAAATATGCTTTGATTTAAACCATTCCATTGTAGCTTTGGGTATATATTTAGGGTCATTGTCTTGCTACGCCCCAGTCTTAAATCTTTAGCAACGTTTAATAGGTTTTTCTCCAGAATTGTACGTTATTTAGCTTCATCTTCCCAGTAACTGTGACTAACTTTCCAGTCCTTGCTAAGGCAATGCATGGCCACAGCATGATGTTGCCGGCACCATGCTTCATGGTGGGGATAGCGTGTGCAGGGTGATGTGCAGTGTTGGCTTTTCTCCACTAACAGAATTTGACATCTAGGCCAAAAAATTTAATTTTGGTCTCATCTGACTAGAGCACCTTCTTCCACATGCTTGCCATGTCCCCTACATAGCTTTTTAAAACTGCAAACAGGACTTCTCATGACTTGCTTTCAAAAAGGGCTTTCTTCTTGCCACTCTTTCATAAAGCCCAGATATGTGGCGTACATGACTAATTATTGTCTTCTGGAGAGATTCTCCCACCTGAGCTGTGGATCTCTGCATCTCCTTCAGAGTGATTTCGGGCCTCTTGGCTGTCTATTTAGTGCCCTCTTTGTCTGTGCAGTCAGCTTTATAGACGGCCATGCTTTGGTAGGTTAGTAATTGTGCCATACTCCTCAGAACTTGGGCTATTTTTTTATTTTTTTTAAACCTAATCCAATACGGTTTGCCACAACTTTTTTCCTGAGCTGTCTGGTGTGTGCCTTGGTTTTCGTGATGCTGTTTGTTCACTAAAGTTCTCTAACAAACCTCTGTGGTCTTCACAAAACAGATTATAGTAGTAGAATGGTAGTAGTTATACTGAGAATAAATTACATTCAGATGTACTCTATTCACTAATTACGTGACTTCTAAATTGGTCACACTGGATTTTATTTTGGAGTATCAGAGTACAGGGGACTGAATACATATGCACACCACATTTCAGTTTTTTAATATGTAAAAATTTGTTAAAACACATATTTTTGTTACATTTCAAAAATACTTGCTACTCTGTGTAGCACATAAAATATCAATTAAAATACATTTAAGTTTGTGGCTCTAACGTGTAAATATGAGGAACGGCTCAAGAGGTATTAATACATTTACAACCCACTGTACATGTACTATGGGTCTATGTGTCCTCCACATCAGCCCCTATGTCTCAAACTATATCATAATCAAATGTTTCATAAATTTACAATTTTGGCAACTGATGGGTGCATGCAGAAAAATGTAAAAAATAATACAGACTAAGTACACTTTTAGCTTGTTTTATGACATTTATGCTGCATTAAACAATTCAAATATTCTACTATAGTTTCTTGTACTCTATACCATTTATGACATTCACTCTTTAACTTGTTTAAAAATTCTAAAATCAGTTCCATTTTATTTTGCAGCTCCTCACAGTATGTCCCTAGGGGAGGACACCCAGCTGTGTTTTTCACAGCAAACCCAGAAAGTGAGATAGGCCAATTATTTTTTCACCTAGTTTGACTGTGTGAAGAAAATATCAAAAACAATCATCTAACCAAGAGAGGTGTTATTACATTTACCTTTAGTACAAACTAGCTCATCTACATTCATAAATAATCCATATTCTGCAAGTGTCTAAAATGTAATTCGACAGTTACAAAACAGAAGTTCTTAATAAACACTTCTGCTATCAGCTCCTTCCTTGTGAATTACTATCTTTGATCTTTCCTTAATTTCTTTTTCACAGTCATGTTGATTTGTCTTTGATCTACCCCATTCTGAGGATTTCCTTTAAAAAGAAAAAGAACACTCCTGGATAGTGTTGAGCGATTTTTATCGACAAAGTTGAAATCGGCAAGGTTTTTATGGTGATCGAAATTTCCAGATCATGCTATAATTAAGGTTAAAATCTGATGCATCATCAATTAAGATCGCGTCTTTTTCGGCGCTTCCTGTAATTTTGGCGCCAGCAAATGAGATTAGAGAATAGAGAAGGGTGTGATGTGTTGTTTTGTCTTTACACAGCTATGACGGGATGTGTATGTTGCGATTGGCTGAAAAATCACATGACCTTAGTTTTACTAGAACAGCGTTTCCTGTTTCAGCCTCAATGTCTCTATGCATCTCATAGGGTTAGGGAATGCGCTCTTTGAACTGTGGCCAACAGCTCAGCAAAATTAGTCTATTTCTGCACAGAGAAACCTCTACTAATTATGCTGTGATCCTTCCAATTTAGTTAGATTAGAGTTTTGAAAGATTTTATGTAGTTAGCTAGGGAATTTTAAAGCAGCATCTACCGCTGTAAATTCACTGCCGGGGGAGCAAGGGGGGCCCCGCGGCGCGAAACTACAGACAGCTCTATCTATAAAGAACACTGGATTAAAGTTCACAAGGACTTGAGTGTAGACATTGTAGTGGTATATATTTATTAATAACAGTTTGCTATTGAAAAATACCCACTCTTCCCCCAACCCCCCCCCCTGGATATTGGGCAGCCTGAAGCTTATATTCGATATAATCCATTCTTAGTAACTGCAGGTCTCTTTGTTAGCTGCAAAACCCAACTTTTATTATTCAGTATACAATTTCAGATAGGTGTTCAATTTTACCATTACACTGTGATGTTGATATATCCACCTTGCACTTAAATTTACAATCCAGCAATCTTGTAGTCTAGCACAGGTTGTTTGTTTTGCAAAAAATACCGTGTATTCATACCGAAAAACATAATAGATACGTGTTTTTTACTTTTGCGCACCCAGCTTTGTTCATTGACGCTAGGCAATCTAAGTAAATCTAAAAACAGCAATTCTATATTCACACAGATGATGAAAGGTGCAAAAAAATACCGTTTATTATATCAAAACATAACAGTTACGTGTTTTTGACTTTTGCACTCCAGCACTGTTCATTGAAGCCACGCTCTTCGTAAATCTTAAAACAGCATTCTATATTCACCACAGGTGATTGAAAGGTGCAAAAAAATACCGTTTATTATATCAAAACATAACAGTTACATGTTTTTTGACATTAGCGCACCCCGCACTGTTCATTGAGGCAGCCTCTACGTAACTCTTAAACCAGCATTCTATATTAACCACAGGTGAATGAAAAGGTGCAAACATACCGTTTATTATATCAAAAACATAACAGTTACGTGTTTTTTGACTTTTGCGCACCCAGCACTGTCATTGACTGCAACAACTACGTAAATCTTTTAACCAGCAATTCTTATATTCACCACAGTGTGAATTGAAAGGTGCAAAAATACGTTTATTATATCAAAACATAAACACGTTACGTGTTTTTTGACTTTTGCGCACCAGCACTGTCAATGACGCAAGCTTCTACGGTAAATCTTAATAACAGCAATTATATTTCACCACAGGTTATTGAAAGGTGCAAAAAAATACCGTTGATAATATCAAAACATAAACAGTTAGTGGTTTTTTTACTTTTGCGCAACCAGCACTGTTCATTGACGCAACAACTACGTAAATATTAAAAAAGCAATTCTATATTCACCACGGTGAATTGAAAGTGCAATTAATACGTTGTATATATCAAAACATAAAACAGTTACGTGTTTTTTGACTTTTGCGAACCCAGCACCTGTCAGTGACGCAGCATCTTCGTAAATCTTAATAAAAGCATTTCTTTTATTCACCATAGGTAAAATTGATAAAGTGCCTAAAAATACCGTTTTATTATATCAAAACATTACAGTTACGTGTTTTTTGACTTTTGCGCACCAGACATGTTCACTTGTCGCAGCATCTACGTAATCTTTAAACAGCATTTCTATATTCACCACTGGTGAATTGAAAGGTGCAAAAAATTAACGTTTATTATATCTAAACACATATCATTACGTGTTTTTGACTTTTCGCGCCCACACCCAGCACTGTTCATTGGACACAGGCATCTACGTAAATCTTAAAACAGCATTTCCTATATTCACCACAGGTGAATTGAAAGGTGCAAAAAATACCGTTTATTATATCAAAAACATAACAGTTACGTGTTTTTGACCTTTAGCGCACCCAAGCATGTTCATTGACGCAGCATCTTCTTTAATATTAAAACAGCAATTCTATATTCACACTCACAGGTGAATTGAAAGGTGCAAAAAATAACGTTTTATTATAGTCAAAATCATAAACAGTTACGTTGTTTGTTTGACTTTTGAGACAACCCGCAATGATTCATTGACGAAGCATCTTCGTTAATCTAAAACAGCAATTCTATTACTCTCACCACAGGTGAATTGAAAGTGCAACAAAATACAGTTTTATTATATCAAACATAACAGTTATGTGTTTTTGACTATTGCACACCCAAAACTGTTCATTGACGCGCATCTACGTAAACTTAAAACAGCAATTCTATATTACCAACGGTGATTGAAAGGTGCAAAAAATACCGTTTATTAATATCAAAAAATAACAGTTTATGTGTTTTTTGACTTTTGCACACCAGCACTGTTCCATTGACGACAGCATTCTACGTAAATCTTAAAACGCAATTCTATATTCACCACAGAGTGGAATGAAAGGTGCAAAAAATACCGTTTATTTATATCAAAAACATAACACTTACGTGTTTTTTGAACTTTTTGCGCCACCAGCACTGTTCATTAATGCTGCATCTACGTAAATCTTAAAACAGCATTTCTATATTTCACCACAGGTGAATTGATAGGTGCCAAAAAAATACTGTTTATTATATCAAAACATAAAGTTACGTGTTTTTCGACTTTTGCACACCCAGGCACTGTTCAATGACGCAGCATACTACGTCAAATCTTAAAACAGCAATTCTATATTCACCACAGGTGAATTGAAAGGGTGCAAAAAATACGTTTCATTATATCATAAACCATAACAGTTACGTGGTTTTTGACTTTTGCACACCCAGCACAGTTCATTGACCGGCAGCATCTAAAGTAAATACTCTAAAACAGCAATTCTATTATTCACCACAGGTGAATTGAAAGGTTGCAAAAAATACCGTTTTTTTATATCAAAACTTAACAGTTCACGTGTTTTTTGTCTTTTGCGCACCAGCACTGTTCATTGGGAACGCAGCTTCATACGAAATCTTAAAACAGCAAATTCTATATTCACCACAGGTGATTGAAGGTGCAAAAAATACAGTTTATTATATCATAAACATAACAGTTACGTGTTTTTGACTTTCTGCGACCCAGCACTGTTCATTGACGCCGCATCTACGATAAATCTTAAAACAGCAATTCTATATTCACCACAGGTGATTGAAAGGTGCAAATAAATACCGTTTATTATATCAAAACATAATACAGTTACGTGTTTTTGACTTTGCGCACCTGCAATGTTCATTGACGAAGATTCACGTAAATCTTAAAAACAGCAATCTATATTCACACAGTTGAATCGAAAGGATGTAAAAAAATACGTTTATTTATATCAAAACATAACAGTTACGTGTTTTTTGACTTTTTGCACACCACTCACGCACTGTTCATTGCGCAGCTTCTACGTAATCTTAAAAACAGCAATTCTATATTCACACAGGTGAATTGAAAGGTGCAAAAAATACGTATATATATCAAAACATAAATAGTTAGTGTTTTTGGACTTTGCGCACCAAGCACCGTTCATTGCGCAGCATTACGGAAATTTTCTTAAAAACTAAAAAAATCAAACCATAAAAAAAAAAAACCCCCAAAGGCAAAAAATTCTATATTCACCACCAGGTGAATTGAAAAGGTGCAAGAAAAGTACGGTTTATTATATCAAAACATAACGTTACGTGTTTTTGGACTTTTTGCGCACCCAGCACTGTTCATTGACGCAGCAATCTACGGAAAATCTTAAAACAGCAATTCCTACTATCACCACAGGTTGAATTGAAAGGTGAAAAAACCGTTTATTATATCAAAACTAACGTTTACGTGTGTTTTGACTTTGCGCACAGCACTGTTCATTGACGCAGCATCTACGTAAATCTTAAACAGCAATTATATATTCACCACGGTGAATTGAAAGGTGCAAAAATATACCGTTTATTATATAAAAAATAACAGTTACGTGTTTTTTGACTTTTTGGACCAGCATGTTCATTACGCAGATCTAGAAATTTTAAAAACAGCAAATTCTATATTCCCCACAGGTGAATTGAAAGGTGCAAAAAATACCTTTTTTATAAAAACATAACAGTTACGTGTTTTTTGACTTTTTCGCACCCAGCCGTTCATTGAGCAGTTCGTAATCTTAAAACAGAAATTTTTATATTCCCCACAGGTGAATTAAAGGTGCAAAAAATTCGTTTATTATATCAAAACTAACAGTTACGTGTTTTTGACTTTTGCGCACCCAGCACTGTTATGACGCAGCTTCTACGTAAATCTTAAAACAGAAAATTCTATATTCACACAGGTGAATTGAAGGTGCAAAAAATACCGTTTATTATCCCAAAAAAACATAACAGATCTTTGTTTTTTGGACTTTTCCCCAGTCCAGATTTTTTTGATAGGACACCTTGCAGTTAAATTTGAATCCAGCAATTTTGTTTTGATTAGGGGGATTTGAAGAATAGCTGTGATTTGCCGTCTTTTAATAAGGATTTTCCCAAAAAACTATTCCATACCTTCTCAAAATTTTTTATATTTCTGAAATGGAGCGAAAGGGCAGGTGGTAAGCGAGCAAAGAGGGGGGGGGTAGCACATGGAGGTAGAGGTACGAGAGAAGGTGCTCCTTCCAGTGCTGGCGGAAAAAACACGCATGCCAGCGGATCGTCAGTTGCAGGACCTTTCAGGCCTGTCATCGCTGGGTCAGGGCCCTGTGAATCCAAGTAACGAACTTTGTCGCCAATCTGTCCTTCAGTGGTTAATGCAACCTGCATCTAGCAGTCTTACCTCCTCGTCCTCGCAGTCACGGCCACAAATGTCGTCATCAGCATCATCAGCATTGTCCAACATGAAGCAGCCCAAATGTCAACTCGTGTACCACCATGTGGATAATCCATTTTCTGAAGACCTCTTTGATGACAAATGCGGTTGGGGTCAGAAAGGGATGTTAAAAGATCAAGAGGCCAAAAAGGATGATTTTCTCTGCTCTGACGCCCAGTTACTGATTTTCCATCAGAGGAGGTGAAGGAAGCCGGTAATCGGCAAAAATCCCGGGCGGTCCGGCAAACGCCTTGCAGTGCCCCTTGCTTGTAGCCCGCCCGCTTCTGGATGCAGAAAGTCAGGACGACCAAGTCACCTGTGTTGAGATGATGAGTGATGACGACATTGCGGATCCATCTGGTCTTTTCCGCAGAATTTGCTTGCGAGCGCTTCATCAGTGGACGAGGAGGAAGATGATGGGGGTAGTGTCAATACGGGTTCCCGCCCACAAAAAGGGAAGGAAGGGCGGGTCGCCAGAAGTACGCGCTGATTTGATTCCGCCAGCCACGGTCAGCCGATAACCCCGCTCCTCGCTTATGCCGTCAAATAAAAGGCCGGACCTCTCTTGCCTGGGCCTTCTTGAGCAAGCCTCTGATTCACCCAGCAGATGTCATAGCCGCATTTGCCGGTAAACGCATAAGCTAGAGGCAAGTCCTTAAGTGGTTAACCACCACACAACATGTCTAGTTCAATGGCAGCGAATGCATGAGTTGAAATGGAAGGGAACACTTGCAAAGGACAGACCGACGCCGGGCCTCAAAACCACTGTCAACACCTCTGTCTCAGCCTCCTCCTCCTCCGCCTCCAACAAGCGTTACTCAGTCTGCCCCATGGCTCCTCAGAGTCTGATCAGGAAAATAAGGCCTGCCGCTTAGGCCTCCACCGTAGCGCCGAGTAATCACCGCACCTCCAGCTGACAACTTCACGACCCCTTCATACTTACGAACAGTAGTTGTACGACATGCCAAGCAGTGTATAGCGGCAAGTTATTGCTCCGGCCTTCGGTATTACAGGTTTGCGGAGCAGAGAAACACTTTAACCCAAACCATCACAACAGCCAAAAGCTTGAATGTCGGCATTCCAGGCTTTTGGCTTGGAAATGTTGCTTTCCGTCTCTGGCTGGACACGATGGGTTCCGCACGTCATAGGCCCTCGCATGCCCAATAAACAGAGGCCGATGCAGGCATTTTCTTTGCCAGAAAAGCCTCACTGACCTGGCAGCCAGGTGTCTGTCCATCTAAAATTTCAAGCCGGCTGTCACTGATCCTGTGTCCGGAAGAAAAAAAAAAAGTCCATCATCACCACCGAACAATGGTTAGTAAGCTCGGCCAAGGCAGCTATATCTCTGTGACAGTCACTGGGTGAGATGGGTGGATGTCTCTCTGGGGGTGGGTGAGGTAGACGGTGGGCTACTCAGGCTCGGCAGCACGCTCTTCTAAACGCAGCGACATGGTGCAGGGCTATTTACCCCAAGGTAACTCTGGTGGCATCACGGGCCCCAGGGCACCAGGGCCGTTTTGAAATTAATCTGCCTTGGAGACTGTACACACACAGGTCAGGAGCTGTGGACGGGTCTAAGTCATGAGGACGAGCGGCGTGGCTAGGTGACAAGAACCTTGCTGGCCAGGCAAGGTGGTGTGCGATAACGGGCGAAAATCTGCTGCCGCCCCTTTTTTAGATCGGTAGGCTTGGAGGCACATACCCTTGCCTGACCACATGTCATGGAACCTTGTAGTACAGAAATTTCTAAAGAGCTAAGGGTCTGGGACTGCATGCTGAATCGAAGGCTCGAGGTAGTGAGTTCGCAACTATTCCGCCGTTGCACAATGGCCTTCAGTCCCGCCATGGCTGCGTTGCAGCGTCAGCTCGAGCTCCCCGTCACAATACAGTCTCTTTGTTGACGTGGCAAACACGCTGGAATTCCACCTCCACATGCTCCAGCGTTCGTAGGCAGCAGCGCAATTGTCTCCATTACGCAGTTTCGAAAGTGACACTTGGCCATGACAAGCAGCGGTAGGACCTCGGGTGTTGAAACAACGAGAAGTGGAGGCAGAGTGAAAGAGCTCGGCAACCATCCTTGCCTGTTTTGAAGAAAAGAAGCCACCTAATTGGTCAAGTGCGAGTTAGTCACAATTGCTGGGAAGCACCCCATATGAGCAGTCGTTGTTCATGAGATTCTGGGAGGACAGATCGTTGGGACACTCTGAAAAACAACAGGTCCCGCCAGCGATGGAGGAGGTGGACGACACAGATTGCGCGACCACGGAAGCCTTTTCTCTCCGTCAAGAAGCCACAAGGCCCGACACGAACAGTTTCAACAATTTCATCGGTATTTCAGTAGGGGGGGGCAGTGGTTCGGGGTCCAGAGCTAGTGCAAGGCTGGCGTGGCAATCAGCTATCAGGGTGCCATTCATCTCAGGCCAAGCCAGCTGGCTGTGTGTTGAGAGCGTGCCGGAAGGCGGTCAGCCGGAGGGGGAGGAGGGAGGTGAGTGAGGAGGTATTTCATAGAAACCGAGATGTTACCACGGTCACCTGCCTGGAAAGAGGTTGGCGCGACCCATCTTTGAGGCGGCAGGAGAGAAGATGAGGAAGACGCAGGTTTGCTAGTGTAGCCCCTACGACCCAGAGGCTTAGGTGGAAATCAAGGCTCCATCTCTCACTATGAGTGCTTGGATGCTCCTTTCCTCCAAACATGATCACTCGCCATTTAAGGGCTATCCAAATTGATACATCAGGTTCTGGGTGGACCAACCCTCTGGATCACCCGGGTACGCAATAATACAGAAAATCAGCAATTTCCTTCAACACACAACCAAATAGAGCATCATAGATGACACGATGGAAATGGGACCTTGCCTGTGTTGATTCTACCCTGAGAGACATCTGTTGCGTACGCTTCTCGTTCCCCAAATTGTCACTCGGTGGATATCAACATCAACGACGTGATCAGCATGTAGAGTTGTGCCAAGTAGGCGGGTTTGAGCGGCGGCCTGTGCAGCAGGGCAAGGTGGCAGAGAAGCCTTATGGGTGATCATCTGGCAATCTTTGTTTACCTACTCACCAACGCATGCTAGCAGGGCACACATCCCAACACACGAGATCAGCTTAAGATACATGGTGCCGACATATCTGCGTCTCAAACACCGATGTTTTTGCACTGTGTTCCGGACCCAATAGACTTCTTGGAGTATCCAAAATGGTACGAATGGCCCGAGCTGGCTCAGTCCTCCACGCAATAGTGGGTGTTTTCCTGCCCCTAGCAGACAGAGTCATATCTGAGCAGGACCGTTCATAACAGATGGGAGGTCGTCATTAAGAACAAACGCATCCGGCTTTCCACAGATACATGTGGATGTTTGAATTTCATCCTAGTTGAATCAGGCATGGTTCCTGATGGAGGTTGTGTCGGCCCCAATTGCGAGTCGTCACCGATTAATTAGTAATTAGTTGACCGGGTCTACTTCACATTCCGTTTCAAACAGAATGGTCATTTGAAAAAACTTTTTTTTAAAAATGATCAATTTCTTGACTGCAAATTTTTATTCTCTTTTCACAACAGTTCATTTTGATGGGTTTGCTGTGAGGAGACGTTAAAAGGACAGCAAGGTTTCATGACAACCACCGTTATTCCAATTTAACTCACTTTTATCTTAAGAAGTTTTCGCATTGTCAAATGGTTTTTGAGGTCATTTTGCAGTGAGATACGCAAAAGATACATGGTCCTTTGGAACAGAAAATGTGACTTCTTAAGTGGCATTTCTTCACTCACAATTTTTAATAGTGGGCTGAGAAGTCATATTTATAATTTTTCGGGGGTCTGTTGCTGTCGAGATACAGCTATAATGTATGTCCCTTTCGGAAAATAGAAATGTGGCTATAAGTGGGGCATTTCTCCCTCACAAATTTTTTAAACAGTGGCTTTGAGAAGTCATTCCTTATAATTTATTTTGGGTTCATGCTGCTTTGAAATGCAGCAAAGCCTATATCTACTCAGTACTATTATATATAAAAGCTGTGTTTCTAACAGAGCACGCTCCTACAAAACAGACATTTGTTCTTCACAATTGACCCATATGTGACTCAAGGGTCTTGCTTTGAATTTTGGGGGCATTTTGCTGTGACAATGCAAGCTTTTAATACAGGTCCTATTCTAAAAAATGTTGTTTTCTAAACAAGACATTTGTTCTTTCACTCATTTGACAAAGTGGCCTTTCAAGGGTCATGCTTTGAATTTTTGGGGGGCTTTTTGCTTGTGACTGCAGCAAGTCTACTGGTCCTATTCTAAAAATTGTTGTTTCTATCAGACATTTGTTCTTCACAATTGTCAAGAGTGGCTCAAGGGTGATGGTGCTGTCAGGAAAAAGGATTAGGTAGGACATGTTAATGGACACTATTAATTGCAAAATGATTGTTTTTGCAGATCTTTAACAATAGCTATCAATCACATGTATTGAGAACAACCACATTTAATACAATGAAACATAAGAGAATCAAAGACATGGTGGGATTTCCATCCTATTCTTAAAAATGTGTTTTCTAGAATTAAAGTACTAAAAAATTGACATGTACAAAATAGTGTTTTTTACATAAAATTCCTCTGATTTGGAAAGGGGAGGATACAGGAAAATTGACCAGTTGTAGGTTATTCAAGAAAACTTGGAGTATGGGAGCACACAGACAGTGAACAAAGTACAGAGCACCATTTACTCCAGCACGCTTGAAGTAAAATGAGAAAAAGTATGCCAAATGATTAAGGGGCAACTGGGTGTTTTACTGTACCTAGTGCAGGGCGTTACATCCATGGGTGGGCAGACATTAGGGGGTAGATTTCTAAAATTAAGACCCTTGTGGGTCTGGGGACTAAAGCTTACACTGAAAATGGGGGCTCTGCAGCCACCCCACGTCAAAACGGTATTTTTGTACATGTGGTATGTGGTTGGCGGGTGGGTGATATACTGAAGCTGAAGCACCGAAAAGGAGGATGATCCGAAAGTTTTACGTAGTCATTCTGCAGTCATATGGGCATTTTAACCTGGCCTGTTGGTTATTAGATGACGGCACGAATGCATGGGAGGTTATCCGCACACACGGTATAGCATCCGGCCACATGGGTCATGCGGTGGCACCTGGTCATGAGGTGTGGATTGGGAAGGGAAGGGATATAGTTTTAGGATGGGGGGGGTTAGTCAGCCTGGGAGCATAGGACACAGGGGGCTTTGTGGGGAGGCTTGGTGGGGTGGGGCGATGGGAGGGGAGAAACAGGGAGAATGGGTTTGGCTATTGGTCATAAGGGTTCGCTTTTTGCGGTGGTTTGAAAGACTACCTGTTTCCCCCGCGGCTCTTTTTAATTGTCGCGCGGGTCATTGCCAGCGTCTGGGGGTCATGCTGTGGCCAAGGAAAGGTATAGTCAATGTCAGTGAAACTTTAATGGTGGTTGAAAGTATCCTTTATACGGCTCTTTTTATACTGGGGGGGGGATGCATGGTGGGGGGTGGGCGATGCGGAGAAGGGGACAACTGGTATGGGGTGTTTGGATATGGGGGCAAGGGTTTGTATTGGGGGGGGGGGTCTTGTAGAAGTTTTCGCGGGCACACCGGCACTTTTTTTTTAATTGTGGGTCAAGAACAGGTTTGTAATGGTCTTTATGCAGGCGTACCAGGACAGTTAGAGGTAGTGTGTCCAGGTCAACATTAAACTGGTCGGTTTTGTTGGTGTTAGTTTACCTTTTTTTTTTGACGGAACTTTTGTAATTTATGCGGCGTGGTCATGCAGGAGTTGGGGGCTATTGCTGCCGGGCCTGGTCCATGGGGGGAATTACTGACTTTGTGCCATGGGCATGTAAAGTTGATGGTTCAAATCATACTGCCTTTCTGAGGCTTTTTTCAATTTGTGGGTGATGTTGATGCAGGTTGATGGGTAAGGCCACTGTGGTACAAGACTGGGATAGTGAATGGTCATATCTGTGACTTTGTTTCTGTGACGTGATATAACCCTAAGTGTGTGAGACTATGAGGGTGATCGTTTAACACTGGTGACTGGTGTGGATTGTTTTGTTCAGATTCTCTGCCTTGGGGGGTGTGGGGTTGTTTGGTTGGTGGGGGGGACGAGACAATGTGTACGAGGTTTGGGATCGCGATCAATGTCTGCGTGAGATAGTCGTTTTACGGAGATGGCGGCATATACAATCCCAAACCACACAAGCTAGTTCGGTATTTGTGACAGTGGAGTGTGAATTAAGGAATTAGAGCATAGGATTATAGCTGGTTAGTAGGGGGGGTGGGGGTTTTTGGCACCTAGGATCTTGGGCAGTCTGGCCAGGGGATATGGGGCGTCCTAATTGTCGTCCCGCCGTTGGGAACATATATTCTGTCTAATATGGGGTGGTAACTATGGTTACGGTACTAGTCTACTATATAGTGGTGATGATATCGGTGCCCCCCCCTCCCCCATCCCCCCCCCCGGTGGGTGGTATTACTCAGTCACTATGTGGTGGTATTATTCAGTGACTATGCAATGGTGATATGTGGTCATGGTGTGTTGGTATTATTCAGTCACTTCATGGTGGTGATATTTGGTGGAATATTTCCAGCTCACTGTGTGTGGTTGATATGTATGGTATGGTGTGGTGGGTTATCGAGGGCCACTAACCAGCATCTTTCCTCCTCCTCCTGAAAATCTGTGGGGCCAACCCTTACCACTGTAAAGGGAAATCAGTTACCGGTGGTGTCCACCCCTGCCTTCACTATACTCTCCAATTTCATCATTCCTGACCATCACCAGAATCCCTGGCTAGCCTCATGTCAGCTGTACTCTGTTTGAGCTGAAGCTGCAACCTTGCACCCGCCTGTGCCCCCGATCCCACTGTCTACAAAGAAGACCAATAACAATTGGGAAACAGTTGGGCCTTCTACATCCCTCCTGGCAAGCTTAAGAGCCTGTATCTGCCTCATCTTCCTCCTCCTCCATCACTGCCGGGACCTGCTGCCGCAGAGTGTCTAATGCTTGTTCCAGTAAAAATAATAATAATAATAATCTTTATTTATATAGCACCAACATATTCCGCAGCACTTTGCAATATAGAGGGAATAAGCACAGACAAACCAGACATTACATTATAAAAAAACAAAAACAACAATTGGTTTTGCACATGGAAAAACTTTGTTTGAAAAAACAAATGCACACTGGTGTGGCAGCAATTCATATAGACATGATGATTGGGAGGTGGGCTTAAGCATTTTTGGCCAAAAGTGTGAACTGAGAACCTCAATTTTTTTCATGTATTTCTAGTTAGCAGTAATGCTTTTTCCAAATTTCCTATGTCCCATTTTGACGGTTTCCTTAGTCCATAGTGTGCCACTTTTTTTTTGAATTTGTAATGTCTATATGAATTGCTGCCACCCAGTGTGCATTTGTTTTTTCAAACAAAGTTTTTCCATGTGCAAAACAATTGTTGTTTTGATTATATATATGTAGGGAGGAGTGGTAGTCTCCATTTTGGTGTTTGACCCACCCCCCTTCCCTAGGTTTTAAACCAGTGCAGTGTTCTTTGAAGCAGGTATCTTCGCTCCATAAGGTATGCAGGTCTGAATAGGACCAATAGAGGTGACAATAGCATAGGACCCACCTGCACTTTAGGTCCCTTGATGATTGGGAGGTGGGCTTAAAACATTTTTGGCCAAAAGTGTGAACTGAGAACCTCAATTTTTTTCATGTATTCTAGTTAGCAGTAATGCTTTTTCCAAATTTCCTATGTCCCATTTGACGGTTTCCTTAGTCCATAATGTGCCACTGTTTTTTGAATTTGTAATGTCTATTGAATTGCTGCCACACCAGTGTGCATTTGTTTTTCAAACAAAGTTTTTCCATGTGCAAAACCAATTGTTGTTTTTGATTATATATATGTAGGGAGGAGTGGTAGTCTCCATTTTGGTGTTTGCACCCCACCACTTCCCCAGGTTTTAAAACCAGTGCAGTGTTCTTTGAAGCAGGTATCTTTTGCTCCCTAAAGGTTATGCAGGTCTGAATAGGACCCAATAGAGGTGACAATAGCGTAGGACCCACCTGCACTTGAGGGCCCCTTGATGATTGGGGGTGGGCTTTAAGCATTTTTGGCCAAAAGTGTGAACTTGAGAACCCCAATTTTTTTCATGTATTCTAGTTAACAGTAATGCTTTTCCAAATTTCCTATGTCCCATTTGGGCGGTTTCCTTAGTCCATAATGTGCCACTGTTTTTGAATTTGTAATGTCTATATGAATTGCTGCCACACCAGTGTTTCATTTGTTTTTTCAAACAAAGTTTTTCCATGTGCAAAACCAATTGTTGTTTTTGATTTATATATATGTAGGGAGGAGTGGTAGTTTTCCATTTTGGGGTTTGCACCCCACCCACTTCCCCCGGTTGTTAATCAGTGCAGTGTTCGTTGTAGCAGGTATCTTCGCTCCCTAAGGTATGCAGGTCTGAATAGGACCCAATAGAGGTGACAATAGCGTAGGACCCACTGCACTTGAGGTCCCCCTTTATGATTGGGAGGTGGGCTTAAGATTTTTGGCCAAAAGGTGAACTGAGAACCTCAATTTTTTCATGTATTCTAGTTAGCAGTAATGCTTTTTCCAAATTTCCTATGTCCCATTTGACGGTTTTCCCTTTGTCCATAATGTGCCACTGTTTTTGAATTTGTAATGTCTATATGAATTGCTGCCACACCAGTGTGCATTTGTTTTTTCAACAAAGTTTTTCCATGTGCAAAAAACCCAAATTTTTGTTTTTGATTATATAATGTAGGGAGGAGTGGTAGTCTTTCCCTTTTTGGTGTTTGCACCCCACCCACTTCCCCAGGTTTTAAACCAGTGCAGTGTTCTTTGAAGCAGGTTTTCTTCGCTCCCTAAGGTATGCAGGCTGAAGGACCCAATAGAGGTGACAATAGGGGTACGACCCACCTGCACTCGAGCCCCCCCCGATGATTGGGAGGTGGGCTTAAGCATTTTTGGCCAAAAGTGTGAACTGAGAACCTCAATTTTTTTCATGTATTCTAGTTAGCAGTAATGCTTTTTCCAAATTTCTCCCATGTCCCATTTGACGGTTTCCTTAGTCCTAATGGCCACTGTTTTTTGAATTTGTAATGTCTATATGAATTGCTGCCACACCAGTGTGCATTTGTTTTTTCAAACAAAGTTTTTCCATGTGCAAAACCAAATTTTTGTTTTTGATTATATTATGTAGGGGAGGAGTGGTAGTCTCCATTTTGGTGTTTGCACCCCACCCACTTCCCCAGGTTTTAAACCAGTGCAGTGTTCTTTGAAGCAGGTATCTTCGCTCCCTAAGGTATGCAGGTCTGAATTTGGACCCCAATAGAGGTGACAATAAACGTAGGACCCACCTGCACTTGAGGTTCCCCCTTTATGATTGGGGGGTGGGCTTAAGCATTTTTGGCCAAAAGTGTGAACTGGGGAACCTCAATTTTTTTCATGTATTCTAGTTACAGTAATGCTTTTTCCAAATTTCCTATGTCCCATTTGACGGTTTCCTTAGTCCATAATGTGCCACTGTTTTTTGAATTTGTAATGTCTATTATAAAAAAACTACGTACAAATCAGACACGCGGTGTGAGGGCCCTGCTCGCAAGAGCTTACAATTTTATTAGGTTGTATGGGGGAAACAAAGGGTTACAAGTCTTGGGTTTTCAATGGTCCAGCCATGTTACATAAAAAATGGGGTAGTATACAAAAAAGTGGATGAACCTGCCATCCCAGCCATACATTTTATATACAGATAAGTGCCCGTGGGTGCCAAAGTTTAGGAAGTGATGAATGTGTGACAATTTGGGGGGTTAACAATTAGGGATCTTGATAGGCTTGTCTAAGAAGATAGGTTTTCAGAGCACCCTTAAAACTGTGAGGGTTGTGAGTGTGCCTGATCACATGGGGTAACATGGTCCAGAGAACTGGTGCAATACGTGCAAAATCTTGTAGACGGGCATGGGAGGTTCGGATGAGTTGAGGTGTGTAATCTTAGATCAGTAGCAGGCGGAGAGCCCGGGTAGGGGTGGTAGACAGAGATGAGGTAGGAGATGTAGGGGGGTGCATCCTGTGGAGAGCTTTATAGGTGAGAGTGATTAGTTTATGTTGTATTCTGTATGAATAGGTAGCCATTGCAGAGACTGACACAGGGTAGAGGCATCAGTTAGCGGCGGGAAAGAAAGACAAGCCTGGCTGCTGCATTCGGACAGATTGGAGAGGGGAGAGTTTACAGAGAGGGAGACCGAAAAAGCAGGGAGTTACAGTAGTCAAGACGAGAAAGAATAAGAGCAGCAATGAGAGTTTGGGCTGCTTCCACAGTGAGAAAAGGCGGATTCTGGAGATGTTCTTGAGGTGCAGGTGACAGGATCGGGCAAGGGATTGGATATATGGGGTGAAGGACAGATCCAAGTCTAGTATAACCCTAAGACAGCGGGCCTGCTGATTGCAGAGGGTCAAGAAGAGAGTTAGTAGAGAGATAGCAGATTAGGCGAGAGTAGACCAAGCGTTCCAGGAGTTTAGAGATCAAGGGCAGATTAGAGACTGGTCGGTAGTTAGTAGCGCAGGACGGGTCCAGAGAGGGCTTTTTCAGTAAGGGGGTTATAATAGCGTGTTTAAAGGAGGATGGGAAGATACCAGTGGAGAGAGAGAGGTAACAGATTGTAGTGAGGTGAGAGAGGACAGCTGGAGAAATAGACTGGACAAGGTGGGAGGGAATGGGGTCACTAGAGCAGGTGGTGGGGCGTCCAGACAGCAGAAGCCTGGACACTTCTTCTTCTGATGTCGGGTCAAAGGGCTGAAAGCAGATTAGAGGACGTGTGGGGAGGGACAGGATGGATTCTGCTTTGGGGTTTGTGATAAGATGTCATGCCGGATACTGTCAATTTTGTCTTTGAAGTGAGTGGCCAGGTCTTCAGCACAGAGGTCAGTGACCGGGGTCTGAGCTTTAGGCCTGAGGAGGGAGTGGAAAGTGTCAAACAGACGTGTAGGGTTGTTGTGTAATGTGGAGATGAGGGAGGTGAAATATTTTTGTTTGGCGCAATTTAAGGGCAGTGTGGTAAGTCCTGAGCATGAATTTAATTTGTGGAGAAAGTCTGCAGGTAGCTTTGACTTTCTCCACAGACGCTCAGAACACCTGAAACAGCGCTGGAGAAAACGAGTCTGAGGTGTGTACCAAGGCTTCGGGCATCTGACTCTGGTGGTGTGGTGTGTGAGTGGTGCCAATATGTCCAGGGTGGTTTTGAATTTCATTGTAATGTTTGACGGCCAG
>JAODAL010021836.1:0-66115 GCA_025379985.1 Phyllomedusa bahiana
GGGTTGTTTCATTGCATTTTCACTGGACTTCTCCTGCATACCATCCCCAAACCAACGCAGGGGGGAGGGGGTCAACAATTTTTTGGGGTACCTATCTGCGACATTTTGTGCCGCCCTCAGGATAACTGGTCTACCTCCCCCCCGGGTTTTTTTTCCTAAAATTCCCTAACTCTATCCCCGGACCCCCCCCCTTTTTTTTTTGTGTTTGGGTTAACCCCGCCCGCCTCTCCCTCCCCTACCCTTACTTCCTGCCGTATGCCCGTAGGGACATCAAGACACTCGAATCACACGACACCCCTTCAGGCCCCACTGGCACCAAAGCCCCCGGGCCGACAGGTACCGGGGGCCCTCTGCCCAATATAACCCGGGGTGATGGGGTTTGGCTATCGCCAAACATCCCTTCAAGGTGCCCAGCTACAATTTGGGGGCCTAATATTTGGGCCATTTTGGGTACTTCGGCAATTTAACCCGTGTCCTACAAACTCCCGCCCCACTCACGGCCCCAAACGTTTTCCATGTCTCTCTCCTAAACCTTGGTCTGAATCCTTCCCCCGGGGATATGCCCCTTTCTCCCGTCCCAAACTCTGATAACATTTTTGGGGGTAAAAGGGGGTCTCGAAAAAGACGTGGGGGAAGAATTTTGTTTCTTATTATGAAAAAGGGGTTGGGGGGCGGAGGAGCGTTCGTGGGAACCTGAGGCCAACCTATCTCCTGGCCTCCTCTCTAGGTTCCGAAAAAAGAGGGGGAGACCTACGGCGGGGGAGGGGTACTGTCATGGGGGTCGCGGGCACCGCTGCTCCCCTCGGCCGTCCCCATGCCCGCAGGGGGAGCGGTGCGGGTGCCACGGCTGTCTGCGACCATCCCCCTGCTTGTCGGGCGCCGGCTCTCTTACCACTCCACGCTCCTGTGTACGCTAAGCCGGTCCGTCCTGGGATATGTCTGGTTATTAGTGCTGCTAATAGGTCTTCAATTTGTAAATTTGGGACGTCAATGGTCCATCTGTTAGGGCCTGAGGGTCTAGATCCATAGTCTAATAGTGACCTAAGATGTACATAGAACTTGGAGACATGTCCTCGTGGGCAAGAAGTCTTGGAGAGCAAACCAAGGACTGTGTCCTCCCAATTCAGCTGCCCCAAAGATCTGGTCACCAGCAGTGCATAGCTTTGTAGTTGCATAAAATGAAAAGGATGTGAGCGTATGAAATCAAATTTAGTGCAAAGCTGGTTAAAGGACAACAACTTCCTTTCCCGAGTATCTACTAGATCCCTCACCTTAGTAAGGCCCCTGTCAGACCAGTGTTTAAAGAGTGGATGAGCCTTGCCACTCTGAAAGGCGGGATTATGGAGGAATATAAGGCCCAAGAAAACTCTGTTGATAGGCCCTGTTGTCTACGAATGGCACGCCATGTCTTCCAAGAAGCCGTGAACAATGGGTTCTCCCTAATCTCTTGAGGCAGGGCACCATATGATAGATGTAGGAGGTTTATCAGGGAGATCGGGTGGTATAGTTGTGCCTCCAAATCTCCTGGCGTGAAATTGTTGGATCCCGTTATCCAATCCTGTAGAAAACACATGTTGGCAGCAAGGGTGTAGAGTTTAATGTTCGGGAAATTGAGTCCACCATGGGGCTTGGGTTGGCGCAATACAATGTATGGAACACGAGGGCGCTTACCATTCCAAATAAAGGAGGCACACAATTTGTTAATTAACTTTTTAAATCCCGAGACGTAGAAAAAGGGGGAGAGTTGGGAAAATAAGTACAGGAGCCTCGGGAAAGACCACCAATTTTAAAAAGATTGGCTCTACCTGCAAACGATAACATGAAGCCTGACCAAGCAGCAAGTTTCCACTGAGAATTTTAAAAAGAGTCGATGTTTACTGATTAATTTAGCAGGATGTCTAGTAATTGAACTCCAAGATAGTTAGGAAGATTTTCTGCCATTTTAACGCAAAGTTGCGGGTCAATAGTGGAAAAGCAAAGGTCCCTTTAGAAGTAACCGCCTCCGACTTATTTAAAAATTTAACCTAAATCCCACAGCACCCTCCTTCTGCTCCACCTCCGCCAGTAGTTGAGTGAGAGTGTCTCGTGGCTGTGAGACAAAAAGCAGCAGGTCATCCGCAAATGCTGATAAACGAATTTCTGTACTGCCAATATGTATGCCTTGGAATCCCCCCCACGTCTGAAGATAACGTAGAAAGGGTCAAGCGCGAGGTCGAACAGAAGGGGGAAAGTGACAACCCTGTCTGCACCACGAAATAAAGAGAAAGACGGTGAATTTAAAATCTTAAATGTGAGGATTGTAGAGGCCAGTTTGCAATCCAATAATATAGTCAAGAAAGGTATTCCCGAAGCCCCTGTATCTTAAGGAGTATTTAAAAATTTCCAAATAGGAGTCAAATGCCTTCTCGGCATCTAAAGCCGAGAACATAGTAGTAGGAAGGCTAGGGTTGGAAGCTGCAATTTGTCGCCGCAATTGCTGGCGGATGTCCCGAGTAGAGTGTCGTCCCCTCACAAACCCCAGTTGCGTTGGGGTCAGGAGCTGCGGGAGGAAGTCCTGCATTCTGTTGGTTAAAATTGTAGCTAATATTTTATAGTCAGTATTGAGGAGGGAAATGGGCGTAAGAAACCCACACCCTGGTTCTTTCCCAGGCTTTGGGGATAAATACTGTTCAGGCATACTGAAACGCTTCCACTGGAACGTTATTGCAGTATATGTCATTATAAAGATCTGTAAGGATCGGGACCAAAGATTCCCGCAAGATCTTATACTACTCCCCGGGAAAATCCATCTGGGCCCTGGTGACTTATTATTTTTTAATTTATTAATGGCGTCCCTAACCTCTTGTTTGAATGGGCTGATAATTGTTCTCTCTGCGTGGTTGTTAATTTAGGGGGTTGAGTAAATTAATTAAGTCCCACTGGCCCGAGACTGATATGGTCGCTCTTGGTAGAAGTCGGTATAGAATGCACAAAAGCTTCATTTGGCCTTAGATTCCTTACAATCTGACCCGTGTGGGATGACGTACTCTGTGAATGAATTTTTTTCAAAAGGTTTGGATTATGTGAGTCGCACCAGGAGCCTACCCGACCTCCCCCCCCCCCCCCAACGAAAAAAATGGTTTTTCGTGTCCTCGTGTTGACATTTAGCTTGCGTAAGGGTGTGGGCATCCAGAAGACGCTTGGCATCCAGATACGCCTGTTTGTGAGATTCATCAGGGTGTGCTAAGTAGTCGCTATGGGTCTCCAGAAGACTATCATGTAAAGTAATATATGCCTGTCTGCCGCGCTTCCGCATCAAGGAAACAAATGCCATGACATGTCCTCGCATAACTGCCTTGGACGTTCGCCAGAGAAGAGAGAGAGAAACCTGGGAATGTGAGTGGTCATCAATGAAGTTATTCCAGTTCGTATCTAAATAAGAGTGAAAGTCCGTGGAATTCCTCAAATATGATGGGCAGCGCCAGTTCCTGTCTCTTTTACGTGGAACGTCCAATTGCAGACACATATGAATAGGGGCATGGTCTGAGATTGTTATGGTGGTAATATGGGAAGATCTAATTTGTTGGAAGGGCGAGTCAGAGATTAAGAAGAAGTCAATACGTGAGAATGTATTATGAACTGCTGAGAAAAAGGTGTAATCATGTTCATCTATGTGTTGTAATTTCCAGGGATCGCATAAGTGGAGTTGCTGCATCATATGTATTAAGCTTTGCATGGCACGGGTAGTTACTGTAGTGGGAGATGACCTGTCCAGAGTAGGGGAGAGCACCGCATTAAAGTCTCCACCAAGTAGGAGGTTATCAATGGGTTTAGAAAGTAGAAAATCGCAAAGTTGTGAAAAGAATTCTGGAGCAGAGGAGTTCGGGGCATAGACATTCAGGAGTGAATATGTTCTGTCTGCAATCTGCAGTCTAACATACAGATAGCGGCCCTCCGGATCTCTACACTCATCCAAGATTTGATAGCTAAGTGAGTTGCTTAAAAGAATCGCTATACCTCTGGTTTTTCTAGAAAAGCTTGCCGAGATGCAGTGACCGATCGATGGGGCCTTTAACTCACACCCGTCCCCCTCCCGCCAATGGGTCTCCTGGAGGAACACAACATCGGGGCAAGCTCGCTTAATGTGCGTCAATACTCGTTTTCGCTTAATCGGACAATTTAGGCCCGCTACGTTTCATGAATAAATTTTTAGTGTATCAATGGTAATGCGTGTGGAGGTCAAATAGGAAGGGTTAGTACTCATCCTATCCCCGCTCATGGAGACATCTTAGATAGAGATGATAGCGTGTAGAGCCCAGTCGACCCGTCCCAGCGAGCAGGCGAAGCCTGACTATAGTGAGCAGGAGAAGACCTTGCTCCATCTCCGTTACGATTCCTGACCTTGCCTGTTTGCCGCCTGCCCTGACCGTCTGCCTGTCTCTGACCCCGAACCTCTGCCGCCTGCCCTGCCCGTCTGCCTGTCTCTGACTATGCCTCTGGATTTCGATTCTGTACTACGCATTACCCCGGCCGCCATCGCAAGTAAGTCACGTCAGGGGTAGTGACCTGGTAGCCTCACACCGCAGCAAGTCCATCCCACTTTGCGGTGGGCTCTGGTGAATACCGGGGGCTTCTTAGACTCCGCTCCCTGGCATGGCTAAACTATCATCGCTTGCGGTGGTCCAGCGAATCCACCGAACCCTCACAATTCCATTGGTCATTGATAAGAACTGTCAAACAAAAGGTAAAAATATTAAAGGCAAAGAACCTTGGTAGTACTATTCTACATTGTATAACATTATGAGATTTCTTACTTGTATGTATGTTTTTGTCTCATTCATGAAACCAAAGTTTTATGCTTTATTCTTTCAATGTAAATTTCTTTTGACTTTTGATTTTCAAATGAAACAAACAAAAAGTTGATCCTTGTAAAAAATGTTGAGTATGATACATTGTGTTATTCTGTTAAAGTTAGGTTATTATAGCAAACAATATATTTTTCTCAATAATTACCAACCCTGTTTTTTAAAGAATAGGAGAATAGAAATGTTTATGTAAAGTATGACTGTACAAAGGTTTCATGTTTTAATTCAGTACTATATGTCCTTCTAACAGTGCAGCGTTTAATATCATATGGACAACTATAAAACGGGTTGGTCATTTTATAGGAAAAAAAATCAAAAGAGGCAATAAATTAGTATTTATGTCAAATATCATTACCACATATACCCATTGTGCATAAAAAAGCCTCCAGCGGCCCTTGTATGTGGTGTCCCAGCAATGGATGGTAGCTAGAGATGGGCGACTTTCTCAAAAATCGGTTCGGTCACTTCGCCGATTTTCCGACAAAATATCGTATACGGACCAATTACTTCGGCACGAATCACGATAAAAAACAGCTAATTCCAGCTGCCGAGCCTGCATGGTGCGGTAGAACGTTGACCATGCATAAAAATGCATAGGGATCTTGGTTTGAGTCTTCATAACAATGTAGTGTTTTAGTAGGACCCGCAACATGACTGTCCGCCGCACTTAGAATCGCTTCACTATAAAATGCCCTGCACTTATGGGGGCAAAACTGACCAAAAAACTGAAGCATGAACGTAGCCTGATAAAGTCATGGCAGCAAATGCTGGAAAAAAACATACTGAGAGCTCAGTGGCAACATAGTGACATAGTGTGAGAGGTGACTGCGGACAGCCACAGACAAGCATGAGGTCAGAAGTGGCCACAATTGAACATCTGTTAATTGGCAAAACAGTACCAGGCCCGCAGAGTGGCACAAATACACAGTGTGGATTCACGGTAGGCAGCAGCATGGGAGGTCAGGCAGTGGCACATGACAAATTCTGGAGCTGGCAAAAAAGGAGTAGGCCAAAGAGTGTGTACAATGAACACAGTGTGGGAGGGCACGGCAAGAGCAACAGCAGCAGCATAAGGTCAACAGTGGCACAATGACACAGTGTGGAGGGCACGGCAAGCAGACCACATAGCAGCATGAAGGTCAACCTGTGGCACAATGACAAATACTGGAGGTTGGCAAAAACAGGAGTAGGCCACAGTGGAGGGCACGGCAGCAGCCCACGCAGCAGCAATGAAGGTCAGACAGGGTGGCACAATAGACACAGGATGAGGGCACGACAGGAGTCACAGCAGCACCATGAGCTCAGAGAGTGGCACAAAGACATTCTGCAGGTGGCAAAATAGTATTAGTCCACAGAGCGGCACAATGACCTTGAATCGGAGGTTCACGGCGGCAGCAGCATGAGGTCATGCAAGTTGCACAATGACAGAGAGTGGAGTGGATGACAGGAGCAACACATGAGGACAATAGTGGCACAAAGACATTCAGGAGGTGGCAAAACAGTACATGGGCCGCAGAGTGGCACAATTGACACAAGTGTGGATGTCACGGCAACAAGCAACAGCAGCAGCAGCATGAGCACATAGAGTGGCCAAAGACAGAGTGTTTGAGTGGGTGCAATACCAGTCCCTGGTAAAGACGGTGTAGGCGATTGAAGAAACTATCAGCAGATGTGTGGGCATCAGGCGGGTGGCGCACAGAATAGTGGCGAGCAGGTAGTTTGAACCCAGACTGACGCCAATGCATTGTGTCGGTGGAATCCAGGCCGATCCACGCCTGATTCATCTTGACAAAGGTTCAGTCGTTCAACCTTTCCCGTGGACAAGCGGGTTCACCTTGGGGTACGTAAATGGCCCCCCGCCGCACTGACCCCACTCTGATTGCCACACTACTGGCCGGGTCATGACAGCTTACATCCATTGCAAACTCGGCAAGTTGCGGCCACACATCCAGTTTGCTGCCAGAAGTTCCAGCGTCTTCTAACTGGGGTGGCAGAGAGCTGTCCATATTAGGCCACAACCCGTTGGTTCAGGGAATGCTCCATGTCCATCTGCAGCTGCTGCTGGTTCTGCCCTCCTCCCTAGGCGTGTGAAGGAAGCTGCTCATTAGTGACTCCAGACTTAGGTTACTGCTGATGGAGCTGGTACTGCTCCTACCCCCCCACCTTTCCCCGTCAACAGCCCGCGGCATGTAGACTGAGCGTTGAGAACCCCCCGGTCAGACCTGTCAGAGGAGGGACGATGCCGCACATAGGCAGCGGCCTACTGATTACGGAGGATTTTCCCTATAGTAATTTGGATTTGTCTTCCCCTCTCAATACTGGGAAAAGAGGCTCCCATTTTGGAGAGTTAGCGAGGGTCCAATAGTGTGGAGAGCCAGAAGTCATCCCTCTCCGTGCTGACTATTCGGTCTGTCACTAGCCAGGCAAATAGCAGCTGCGGGACATCTGCACAAGTGACTCCGGGGGCTCCCTGCCTCCATTTTCCCTGTAATACTGCCACGTGCTTGGGAGTATCTGCCTCGTCTCCTCACTCCATCCACCTCCACCAGCTGCTCCTGCACCTCCACTCATGTCACCTGGTAGAAAATCCACTCATTTCACCAACAATGCTTCTGCTCCAAATGTCCTCCACTCCTCCTCCTCCATTTCATTCCCATCCGGACTCATGAGCCACGAGATGTTATCGGCCACATTCTCCAGTCCCCTGCCCAGCAGATTTTTCAGCAACTGTACCAGGACATGAATCAGTGGAATGACGTTATTCATCCCCGTAGTCCTGGCGACTGACAAATAACTGGCCTCCTCGAATGCCTCAACAAACGGCAGGTGGTCACGCATGAGCTGCCCATTGGCTTGACATCAAAGTTACACAGGGAGTACTCTGTCAGCCTGGATCATCGAAAAATCGTTAATGGCCTTTCTCTGTTCATACGTGGTCCAACATGTGCAGGCTGGAATTCCAGACGGGTTGAACATCGCATATCAGAGCATGTTAGGGGGAGGCCGTTTCTGCCGCTTCAACCTGAGTAGGGTGTTCCAGCATTGTACGAATGAAAAAGTGCATGCACAGTTTTCCTGGCCATTAATCATGAAGTACTGAAGATCGGTTGGAAGACTCAGGAACCTTTTTACAACCAGATAGAACACGACGCAAGCAGGCGCTAGTGGACCATGCCCTCCTCGGTGCAGCGCGTACACCATGTTCCTCCCATTTAGTCCTCACCAAGGTTCCCGAGTTTTGCAGTTGGCGCGGAGAAAGAGCCACACATCGATTTCTTGCTGCATGACGCGGAGCAGTTTCCTCCCCAGTGTGCCTTCGTTCGCCCGAGGCAAGCTAGGTGTAGAACTGCGTGACACCGCTGTGCCCTACACATGTGGTATGATGGAGCAGTACTTGTGGAGGCTGAGATGGTGGTGGTGGTGGAGGAGGAGGCGGACATTGGCGCAGGAGCAGCAGTTTTGACAACGTGGAGGAGAAAGCGGCGTCTCCTGTCCAAGTTGTTGGTGTGCCTGGGCAGGAAGCACATTCACCCAGTGGGCCGTAAAGGACATGTACTGGCCCTGACCGTAGTTACAGCTCCAGACGTCCGCGCTGCCGTGTACCTTGGAACAAACCGATAAGCTCAAGGACTGACCCACATTATGTTCTACATATTTATGAGTGCTGGTACTGCCTTTTTGGAAAAGAAATTACGGCTTGAACTCTCCATCTCGGCTCGGCACAAGCCATTAGTTCTCTGAATGGTGCAGAGTCCACCATTTGGAAAGGAGGGACTGCAGTACCAACAACTTGGACAGGAGCACGGTCAGCTGCTGCACCTTAGGATGGTTGGACGCATACTGTTGTCTCTTTACAATCGCCTCTCTGAACGACTGCTGCGCCATGAGTAGCGAGGAGCAGGAGCATCTGGACCGGAGAGGATGTCAAAGAGAAACAGCTGCCTTCTGCAGAGGTGGTGGAGCCTTGACTGGCTGAAATGGCATGCGTGCCACTGGCCGCTGCTGCTGCTGCAGCGGCAGGATGGACCACCACATCTGAGCCACGTTTTCTCCCAGGCCACCGGATGGTGACGCTGCATGTGTTGACGCAGGCCGTTGTGCCAACGTTAGCTCCCTGGCCACGCTTCACTTTCTGCCCACAGATTCTACATATACCCATATTCGGCTCCTCCGGTGTCTTAGCAAAGAACTGCCACACCGCCGAGTAGCTGATTTTACCGCCAACGCTCCGCACTGAGTGACTACTGCCGCCGCTGCCTCGCTGAGCCCCTGTGCCGCTACTGTCTTGGACCTGCGAAGGGGGTTTTCTACCCCGTGGCCGCTTGGCTCCCGACCTCACACTGCTGCAACCCTGCTGACTCACGGCCACACAACCCACTTGCTGGCTGCGCCGCTGCCTGACGCGCAAGCTGACGCCCTCTTCTCCTGACGATGATGAAGCCCTTGCTTCACCCGGCTCCCAAGTGCGGTCGGCTACATCATCATCTATTTGTGTTTCATCGTCACTACTGTCCTCATCACCGGTCTTGGTAAGCCGAGGCTGACCTCTCACCACATGACCTCCCATGCCACTCTCCACATCTATACTTTGCCGCCTACTGCAAGAAGCTGGGGATATTGGCCCCATTTCTTCGCTGCCACGTAGCTGCTGACTGCCCTCCTCAAATTGTTCATCCTCGCTATATAGTGGCGCTGAGCCCAGACCACATAGTAGATCCCTGGCTGAGGGAACTGGATGGGACAGAGGCGGGCTGAGGACAGGTGAGGGCCGCTGACCCGCTCCCGGGCCATGCCAACTAAGTGTTGTGTCTGAGGTTCCCACCGACTCTTGGCTGGGTTGTCAGATGTCATCTGGGAGGAAGAGGATGACCTAGTCAACCAATCAAGAACCCTTGGGTTGCTGAACAACACACGGCCGCTAGATGACAGCGGCAGTTGTGGCCTCACCGAGTGACCCCTGCTGCGACGTCCCCTTGCTGTGCTGCGACCTGGGCCCGTTTCAGAAATGTTTGTGCCACTGCCACTCGCAGTTGCAGAGCCTGCCACCTCTCTGTCTGACATACTGTTTGTTCTAAAATGTACAGACACTGTTTGATGAAGCTATCTGTATATGATAAATATACACCCTGTTTTTTGACTCCAAATGAACCCAGTAACAAGCTTGGGTAACCCTTGGATATAAATTGCGCTCCACAAATGGCCAGGAAAAATTTACTTGTATGTGTCGTTTACAAGCACTGTGTGTTTTACTAAATGTAAAAGCACAAACAGGCTTAATTAACCTTCGCTTGTGAATTATGCTACAAGAAAAATGTTATTTATTAGGAGTTGAAAAAGACGGTTTATTTTTGTCAGCACAGCAGCAAAACAACGCTTAATTAACCCCTGGATGTAAATTGCGCCAAAGAATTGACCGCACAAACTATAGCGTGTTACAATTGCCGTGTTTTCTACGCCACAACAACAAGTAGATACAGTTGAATTGCCTTAGCTGTGAATTAGGCTACCAAAAAAATATATATATATTTGCGTTGAGAAAATGAAACGGTTTTATTTGTTGGTCCAGCACACCAGCAAAACAACGCTTTAATTAACCCTGATGTAAAATTGCGCCCAAGAATTGAGCCGCACATAAACCTAGAAGCGATTATACAATTGCGTGTTACTACCCACGAACCCACAAAGAGTACAGTATTGTAATTTTGCCTTT
Organism: Phyllomedusa bahiana; assembly: GCA_025379985.1. Lineage (NCBI taxonomy): Eukaryota > Metazoa > Chordata > Amphibia > Anura > Hylidae > Phyllomedusa > Phyllomedusa bahiana. Next base: position 10,555 of record JAODAL010021836.1, read on the forward strand.
GCTTGTGAATTAGGCTACCTAAAAAATATATTATATATTTGGCGTTGAAAAGACATTTTATTTTGTCAGCAACACATCAAAACAACGCTTAATTAACCCCTGGATGTAAATTGCGCCAAAGAATGAGCCGCACAAACTAGTAGCGTGTTACAATTGCGTGTTTCTAACTCCACACACACAAGGAATCAGTTGTAAGTTGCCTTTGCATGTGTAATTAGGCTACCAAAAAAAATATATATATATTTGGCGTTAAAAAGATCGTTATTATTTTTGTCACACACCAGCAATAAAACACACGCTTAAATTAACCCCTGGATGTAAATTGCGCCAAAGAATTTGAGCCACAAACCAGTAGCGAGTTACAATTGCGTGTTTTCTACGCCACACAACAAGAATACAGTTGGTAATTTTTGCCTTTGCATGTGAAATTTAGGCTACCAAATAAAAAATATATATATATTTTGGCGTATGAAAAAGACGGTTTATTTTTTGTCAGCACCCCAGCAAAACACGCTTAATTGACCCCTGGAATGTAAATGGCGCCAAAGAATTGGAGACGCACAAACTAGTAGCGTGTATTACAATGCGTGTTTTCTACGCACACAACAAAATACAGTGTAATTTGCCGTTGCTTGTGAATATGCTATCCAAAAAAATATAATATATTTGTGGCGTTGAAAAAGACAGTTTATTTTTGTCAGCACACCACAAACAAACGCTATAAATTAACCCCTGGATTTAAAGTAAAATTGCCCTAAGAATTGAGTCCGCACAAACTATAGCAGTGTTACAATTGCGTGTTTTCTACGCCACACAAACAAGATGATACAGTTGTAATTTGCCTTTGCTTGTGAATTAGGCTACCAAAAAAATTTATATATATTTGGCGTTGAAAGACAGTTTATTTTTTGTCACACACCACAAAACAATGCTTAAAAAACCCCTGGATGTAAATTCCGCCAAAGAATTGAGCCGCACAAACTTGTAGCGTGTTACAATTGTGTTTTCTACCCATCACAACAAGAGATACAGTTATTTAATTATGCCTTTGCTGTGAATTAGGCTACCAAAAAAATTATATATATATTTGGCGTTTGAAAAAGACGGTTTATTTTTGTCAGCACACCCAAAACCAACTGCTTAATTAACCCCCTGGATGTAAATGCGGCCAAGAAATTGAGCCGCACAAACTAGTAGCTGTTACAATTGCGTGTTTCTACGCCACACAACAAGAGATACAGTTGAATTCCTTTGCTTGTAATTAGCTACCAAAAAAATATAAATAATATTTGGCTTGAAAAAGACGGTTTATTTTTGTCAGCACTCACCAGCAAAACAACGCTTAAGTAACCCCTGTGATGTAAAATGCGCCAACGAATTGAGCCGCACAAACTAGTAGCGTGTTACAATTGCGGATGTTTTACGCCCACACAAGAGAACAGTTGTAATTTGCCTTTGCTTGTGAATTAGGCTACCAAAAAAATATATATATAATAGCGTTGAGAAAAACGTTTATATTTGTCAAACCCCAGCAAAACAACGCTAATTAACCCCTGATGTAAATTGCGCCAAAGAATTGAGCCGCACAAACTAGTAGCGTGTATACGAATTGCTTTTTCTACGCCACACAACAGAGAGATACAGTTGTAATTTGCTTTGCTTGTGAATTAGGCAACCAAAAAATATATATATATTTGGCGTTGAAAATGACGGTTTATTTTTGTCAGCACAACCACAAAACAACGCTTAATTAACCCTGGATTAAATTGCCCAAAGAATTGAGCCGCACCAACTAATAAGCGTGTTACAATGCGTGTTGTCTCGTACGCCCCACGAACAAGATTACAGTTGTAATTTGCCTTTGCTTGTGAATTAGCTACCAAAAAAATATATATATATTTGCGTTAAACAAAGACGGTTATTTTTGCAGCACACCACAAAACAACTCTTAATTTAACACCCTGATGTAGAATTGCGCCAAAGAATTGAGCCGCACGAAAACTAGTAGCGTGTTACAATGCTGTTTTTCCTACTTTCTACCCACACAACAAGAGATACAGTTGTAATTATGCCTTTGGCTTGTGAATTTTAGGCTACCCATAAAAATATATATATTTGGGCGTTGAAAAAGAACGGTTTATTTTTGTCAGCACACCAGCAAAACAACGCGTATTAACCCCCTGGATAGTAAATTGCGCCAAAGAATTCGACAGCCAAAAATGAGTGGGATTGTATTTGTAAAAAAAACGCTGTTTCTTTAAATGAATACAAACCGGAACGTGCTTAGATCCCACTTGGAATATTGAATGTATATGCAGCTGCAGTGGACGCACACATGGAATTTCAGATCCATACACCAAAAAATCAGAAATAGGCCCATTCAGAGACCAGTCACTGAGACAAGCTGAGACACCCCACAGAAATCGGCTGTATAAAAATCAGTTCTTCCAGAAGCGCTATCACCCGCAGCAGCACCTTCCCTGTCAGTACAGTGAGATGAGTTTGAGCTCCCAGCGAGCGCGCATTCGTTCTAATATAGTGCTGACGTCACAGAATCCCGCCGACTCTGATTGGCCTCATCTCTGCCATGACATGCAGGCTATGCCCTTCACCTACCCAGAGTGCTTTGCCCCATGTAGCGCCATGTGCTCGCAGAGCCATTTTAGCAATCAAAAGCACACTTCGGTCACCTAGCCGAAGTACCCCCCAAAGTTCGACTTCCGGTCCGAACCTACAGTTTTCTGTAATTCTAAACGAATTCCACTTCGTTAGAATCAATTCGCCCATCTCTAAATGGCACTCATGCAGCCCCAAATCATGACACTCCCACCACCATGCTTGACTGTAGGCATTTGAACTCCTTACCTGGTTGCTGCCACACAAGCTTGACACCATCTGAACCAAAATAAGTTTATCTTGGTCTCATCAGACCACAGGAAATGGTTCTAGTAATCCATGTCCTTAGTCCACTTGTCTTCAGCAAACTTTTTGTAGACTTTCCTATGCATCGTCTTTACAGGAGGCTTCCATTTGAGATGAACAGCCATGCAGACAAATTTGATTCAGGGTACAGCGTAGGGTCTAAGCTCTGGCAGACTGACCATTCATCCATTTAACCTCGGCAGCAATGCTGTCAGCACTCATACATCTATTTTGAAAAGAAGATTCACTGCCTCATCATTCTTCTTAGTCAACCATGGCGAAGATGCCTTTTTCTGAGTGGAGCTAGTCCCTTGTTAAACCACTTGAATGGTCTTGGGGCCCCTGTGCTGCGGCTCAGTTTCAGGGTGTTTGCAATCTTCTTATAGTCCAGGCTATCTTTATGTAGAGTAACAATTTTTTTTAGATCTTCAGAGAGTTCTATGCCATAAAGTGCTTTGTTGAACTTCCAGTGACCCGTATAATAGAGTGTGAGAGCAGTGACACCAAATTTAACACACCTACTCCCCATTCACACCTGAAATCTTATAACACTAATGGGTCATATGACACCATAGAGGGAAAATGGCAAAGTGGGCACAATTTGTCCATTTTAACTTACAGGTGTACTTATTTGTGTTGCCAGCGGTTTAGACATTTATGACTGTTTGTTGAGTTATTTTGACAGAACACCAAATTAACACCGTTATACAAGCTGTACATTAACTATTTTACATTGCATCCAAGTGTTGTATCTTCAATTTTGTCCCATGAAAATATATAATTCAATATTTATAAAAATGTGAAGGGTGTATTCACTTTTGTAAGATACTGTATATGTCACACTTATCTTTTACTCAAGTTTGATGACTGGACTGATGCCGCTGTAATTGATCCAAGAAGTTCCAGACTGCTACCTGAGATGGTACCTATTCATTTTTTCAAGTTTTGAAGACCAAGTGTTATTTCTTTACTTACTGCTTGGTTTATTATTTTTTAAGCTATAGATAAAGTCTTTATGTTAAATATATCATATATGTATGAAGGAACTTTTAACAGTTTGTTTTTTTGTATGCTAAAATGTGCTTATCAGGTAAAACATATGTAGAAAAAAGACTATAGCACTCCTGACTTTTCTGTTTCAGTGAATATTTGTATTCCCTAATACAGGAGTGTCAAACTGGCGGCCCTCCAGCTGTTGGGAAACTACAACTCCCATCATGCCCACTGTTATAGATTATACAAATGCATGATGGGCCGCCAGTTTGACACCTGTGCCCTAATAAATAACAAGGTTGGGGCATATTTTCTGGAATTCTACTGCTCTGCTGTTATTCCTCCCATAATATTATGTGTGCCTTTACCTCATGTACACAATTAATTGATTTAAAGTCCAGGGGCAACATGTATTAACAGGGCTACACCAGTTTTCTGGCGAACTTTGAGCCGAAAAACTGTTGCAGCCCTGTCCGACAGATCTATGAATAGTCTTATGCCAAAACTTGGCGCAGTCTGCACTGGATACAACATTTTTGAATGAGCCAAGAATGCAACAAATTTCGGCATGAAACTGCCATACAATCTGTAGCACTCTATGTGCCAAAATGTTTGGCACATAACACTCTTTCACATATACTGTTGTATTCTACACTCCTATATAGAACTATCGTGTTGGTGCCAAGTTTCATACATGTTGCCCCAGATTTATTACTTACGATGGTTTCAACACCTGCTTATCAAGGTTTGATACCATTTTTTTGCTTTGTGTTTTGAGTTGTGTGGATGAGTGCTTTTCTTTAGCCCTTTTTCTCTTTTTCTTTTTATGCATCTATCTTGCATGAGGCTGCACTTCAGTAAATTATTTTGAGTAGCCACTCTTTTTTCTTCTTCTTGCATCTTCATATAGTAACATGATTCCTAGCAACAGCTAATTTTTTAAATAACATGGAAATCCCCTTTAATTTCCTTCATCGGGTTTTTGTGATGAATGTATGGATAGATGACTGGATAACAACCAGTTAATTCTGAAAACCAAGAACTATTTTACATAATGGAAAGACTTTATAGAATCCAGGTGATAGCCAGGAATTTGGAGAAGGAAAGCTCAGAAGCTATATATATAATATGTGCAAATATAGATTATAATCATGGAACATGGGAATGTATTTTATTGCTTGGCGTACAGTAAATTCTTTGAATTTTCACAGCTTCCTGCTGGAAATCTCTTGCCATAGTTTTGAATAGACCTGCAAATAATGAGATGCCATACAATGAAGAATACGAAGATCCTTTTTCCAGATGAAGTCCTGGAAATCTCACATTTATTGTGAAAACTATCTGACAGTGAGCATAATCACAAAGAATATGAATAGGTTGCAATTTCTTATGTATAGAGAGCAAAGAAATACCTGAACTCTCTGCTTGTCTCTGACTCTAAATTTAGTCTCCATTGGAAGAAAGCAGTGGTGAAATGACAATGGTTGCGAATGATGCCTACACTCCAGCACTCATACCGGATCCAATGGAGAAACGGGGCAAGTAGAGGTGAAAAAGAGTTTTGCAGACTATTTGTGAAAAGATAATTTTTCATATGTAATATAGACTGTTACCATTCTGTAAATAAAGGTATGTCAGCAGAGAAAGTCTTGGTTCACATGTGCTTCGGAGGATCTTTTAAGAGCCTCTGTCCTGGATTCCATCCAAAATTACATAAAACATAGCAAAGCATGCTGCTCTATTTTTTCTGTTAAAGTGACATCATGAAGGGAACCTAATGGACCCCTTTTATGGCAAATGAGGTACATCGAGCGCCATTGGTGTCTTTCATGAAACGGATCCAGTAGTGCCATTATTATTGTCTTTCTGTTCGAACGTATTAACAGAAAAACAGAAACAATGATGCAGATGTGAACCAGGCCTAGCACTCTTACACTTCATGTTGCAAAAAGTCCCACATCTTGGGGGACCTAATAATATATATACTAATATTAATACAGAAACATTGTTTGTGATGTAAGAAAATGCTGGTAATAACATATTATTGAAGTTATTCAAGTAAAAACTTCAATCCTAGCTGATGCTACAGGTAAGTACACAATGGCGGTATATTGGTGTACCTGTAATCTTTGGCTGGGAATGTATTTAGGTAATTATGGCAGTCAATGTATTCAGGGCCATGTGTGGCAAACAGTAATGGTGAGTTTTGTTGGACAATGTAAGGTAGCATCGAGGGCGGGTGTTAACTATTATAGGCTCATCTGGTGCATTAAACTTTTATGGAAACATCTATTGGATTGTTAGAAAAAAGTGGTCAATAATCTAAAATGCTGTCACTATAAACCCACAACATAATATCAGATTGGATAATAATTATTATCAAAATGGACATATGCGCATTATGTCGGAAGATTGACATCTGTCATCAAGTTGATTCAGAAGCAAAATTCTTTATTTTGGTTAACAGGTTGGGGTATGGCAAAATTAACATTATCATTATTCACTTTTTTATTACAATTTGCAATACAATTGGTTAGTTTAATCATAATACATTATAATTGGTTACTTCTAATCAACATACTTTTCTACTCAAGCAGTGACATTTACATTATCTTTGTTTTGCTTTAATAATAATTAATTGGCAGCATATCAACTGGTAAAGCAGACAGTCATTAATATTTTGATTAAAAAGAGAAAAACAATTTATCTAATGATTGTTTTAATTACTAAATAATACGAAACGAATTGTTTATTGATTGTGGAAGCTAATCGATCTGGAGGACATTTTGATGGTCTAGAGAGGATTCAGGGAAATAAATAATGGAGGCAATCATCTCTGTCACCATACATACTGTATACAGTATAAACAAATGTGTATTATCAGTGATTAGAAATTGGAAGAACAAAAATCAACCAATGAGAGAATAGGTTGACGAAAAAACTTTAGATAAACTATAGACATAAACAAATCCCTCTTGCATCTGTTGAAAATTATGAGCACTTTAATTTAAGACTGAAGAACTAAGAAATGTTTACCATATCTATAACTATGTCAAGGCTAAACAGGTTAGGCAGATCTAGGACAGGTAACAAATTCCTGAGTCTTCTAAGTGAATTATAGAGAAATCACTTAACCTTATATTTTCTCTGATAGAAATGGTGTCCCATATTCAATTATAAAGTGTAGCATGGTAGGATAAGAGGGTTATAAGAGGGGATATTTTGGATTTGCAAATGTTGGAGTGTATATGACAGCCCAACATGCTTTACTTATTTACAGATGCGTTTTCTGCTCATCTTTCTGGTCAGTATGTTTCCATTATATTCTTTTTATCCTGAGCTGGTTGATGTGTTTTTTGTATGCATATTTTCTATACTCTGGCGTTGGTTTATCACTTTATTTATACATCTTATTGGTGCTGAAAATGTATATATAAATTATATAAATTATATAAAATATATATATATATATACAACTTCGGAAACTTTCCATAGGTGTTCAGTATTGTAGCACTGTCCTTTTTCTATCTTTTTTTTTATCTTTTGTGAATGATTCTTTATTAGGGTGTTATTTATTGTTTGATAGGTGCATTATTTCCAGGCATGCCAAAGTGAAACACTGTTTTTGTTCTGTTCTATATGGCAGTTTTAGAATTCAGGATCAACCCTAACGTAGAGAACACTTACAGGTGTTCTTCAGAGTCAAGAGCTTTGGCACAAGACACTAATATAATTGTGATTGCACTGACAATCTAAGAATGGATTTCGCTACTGCTGGTAATAGTAATTTAAATAGAAATCCTTTTAATTATAAAACAAGACAAACATAAAAGGGAGCACATAAAATTATAAATGGATAATGTGTTTTGTGTGCTGACATACATGTACTGTTCCACACTTTCACAGGTCAACCAGGACCAGCCTGAGATCTTATTCCAGACCTGCACAACATGGCAGGAGATAGGGGATAAAACTGCATGGAAACGCCTCCAGACTGTCCAGAATCAAACCCGGACCACATGGGAATCCCCCCAGACTGTCCTGGAACACACCCAGACTACCAGGAACACTCCCAGAGTGTCAAAGACCACACCCAGAACACCCCGGAGCGGCAAGCCACTAGAGATCCGTGTGCTGTGCACGCCTGCCTTATTCTTTATCCAGCACTCAGATGGCAATAATAAGCAATGAATTCAGTTTAAGGGTGCTTTCACACAGTGCATATTTGGTGCGTTTTTTATGCATTTTTTGTGAATAAATGTATAGCATTAATTGCTGCGCCTTTCTGCCCAAAAAACGCATAAAAAATGCACCAAAAAGGCATCGTGTGAAAGCACCCTAAATGTTTGTGCACAATTAGGAAGTTGCTCATAATACATTTCCCTAAAATCCGAAAATGTCTGTAAAGGCAGAACAATAGAAGACACTTTTACTCAAATTAAAGGTTTTGTCCATTTCATTATAAAACCTGTCCATAGGTCAGGGAGGGGCTAAAACAGAAAACAAAATCAACTCCATCCCAGGGTCAATGACATTACAATCATTGGTCACGAAACTTTGCCTATGTGGTCTCCTCCTGAATGAATGTTACAGAGCCGCTGAGGTCTGTAATAGACTGTAGTATCATGTAACCACTGATTGTGACATCAGGAGCAGCGTCAGCAGGTTTGAAAGGTGAGCTGATATATATATTCAATCCTTCCTTTATCTGCAAACAGGTATTTTTCGGAATGGAAAACCTTGATATGATTTGATATAGGTGAAAATTTCTGCAAAATATTTTGCAGTACAGGTTCACATAACTGACAAATATTGAATTTTTGTGTTGTCATATTTATTTTTCACAATCTGCTTGCCTTACAAATATTGCACCCAGAAAATGTGGACATTAAAACCTGATCTTTGATAGGAATGTGTACACAATTCACAGCGGATTAACAATTCTGATAACTTTATCCGAAGCTGCAGTACGTTATTTTGAAATAAAGGCACCAGGAGCAATATCAGGTAATTCTGGCGAGGAACTGCCTTCTTAAAAGCTTTTCCATCCACAAAATTATAAGACAACAGGTTTTAACTACTCCAGGCATAGAGGAGACCATGCACTGTGGATAAATGGTAATCTTCCTGTTCCTGAGATGGATAAGGATTTATTTTGGCAGATTTTCTTAAATTCTTACACTCTTTCTTTTTCAGCCAGTGTTAGCTTTATTTCTTTTTTTAGAATTTTGTATAGGTAAAACAGGTTTTCCTGGTTTCTCATTATCTTCAAGGTTGTTTCAGGCCAGTTCCTTTCTACATTCTAGACACTGAGACTATAAGGCTATGTTCACACGGCTATGATTGGGGTGCATTTCGCCGCGTATTTCGTGGTGTACTGCGCTCAAATACGAGCGAAATGTGCCCCAGGCATTACGGTAATCCCCAGTTCTAACAGAGAACTATGGATTACACCTCCTCTCCCCAGGCATACAATACGCGGCACGGGGAGATAAGTGACATGTCATTTATTCACGGCGCTTACGCGCCGCGAGCAAAGACGGTCTGTGGGGCCGGCGAGCTGCCAGCCCCCCCCCCTATTGTGGGAGTACGCGCCGATCGAGCACACGGCGTAATTGCGGGCGTACTGTACACTCTGCAATTATGCCGTGTGAAAATAGCCCAATACAACCTGAAAAGGCCTGAAAAATGTTTTTGTTTTTCTTAAAGGGATATAAAGGGATATAAAGGGATATAAAAAGCTTAGGGGTCGCATGTATGAAAACTGTCAAGATCTAAGTCTTTCTTTGTTGCCCATAGCAACCAATCAGAACTAGTCTTTTATTACATACAGTGCTCTGAAAATATGAAAGGGGAGCTCTGATTGGTTGCTGTGGGCAACAAAAAATATCTTAGACTTTGACAGTTTTCATACATGTCCCTCGAGGTTTGTAAAAATAGTGAATATGTTAAAGGTCTAAGTGCTTTTTGCAAATCTGCTGCTAACATTTCACCGAAGGCATAAACATTGTTTCTGATATGAAATACACAAGAGGATTTATACTCAGTTCATGCCAACTTCCCCACCAGTTGTCACATAACAGTCAACTTCCCCACCAGTTGTCACATAACAGGCACTGTCATGGCTGCCAAGAGTCATTTCAGGATCCCATACAGCTAAAGCATTTGGGACCCTCTGCCCATTACCAGTTTCTATCTTCTGGGTCCCTTTTTAAAAAAGTTTGGTTGCGGCCCCTGACAGACATAATGCCTTCATGGTGCCCTTGGGCACTTTATTTGTTAATAGGTGGAATAAATACTTCGCAGTGTTAAAAGATGTGGTCTAACTACTTATTGGAGAAAAAGAAAAGACTGAGCAGTTATAATGAACAAGGGAAAAATAGAGGTCAGAACAAGAAAGTCACGCAAGTATTGACATAGATATGTACATTTTGGTGGACATGTCCGAAAACTGTCTTGGTCTAAGACTTTTCTTGTTGCCCATAGCAACCAATCAGAGCGCCCTTTCATTTTTTCAGCGCTCTAGGGGAACGCTGATTGATTGCTATGGGCAACAAGAAAATTCTTAGACCAAGCCAGTTTTCAGACATGTCCCCCTTTCATATATATATATATGAAAATAAAGGGGGACATGTCTGAAAACTGTCTTATGCACATGTGCATTGTTTCCTGGTTAATTGGAGGGCCACTGCACACTGCTGATTTCCTTTCCCACCTATGTCTGTCACTATATTTAACAGGAACCTCCCATTTGCCCCATTGTCTTAGGCAATAGCTCATGTACTACAATGTCATACCCACATGTATGAAAACTGTCTAGGTCTAAAACTCACTTTCTTGCCCATAGCAACCAATCAGAGCGCCCCTCTCATTTCATATAGTGCTCTGGAAAAATGAGAGGGCGCTCTGATTGGTTGCTATGGGCAAGAAAGTGAGTATTAGACCTAGACAGTTTTCATACATGTGGCCCTAAGTGTATTTGCTTCTGACTGATATCAGGATGACCAAACTCTGCCTAATATTAACTGTTTGAGCACCTTTTATCCAGACCTTTTGTATCCTATTCTAGAGGGTCTGCTGTTGCTATTTGAGGCTGTGTCGGGGTAGCAAACTGAGTTCCCCTTGTGCCAAGGTAACGAACTAGGAGTCCCCTGCACAAAGGTAGTGAACTGGGAAACTCTTGTGCCAGGATAGCGAATTGGAAATCTCCTGTGCTAGGGTAGTGAACTAGGAATCCCCTGTGCCAAATTAGTGTTCTGGGAGAACTTTGTGCCAGGATAGTGAATTGGGAGTCCCCTGTGACAGGATAATGGTCCGGGAGACCTTTGTATCAGAGAAGTAAATTGGGAGTCCTCTGCAGCAAAGCCCGGATCCCCATGCATCATGTCCTTAGCAACCAGTTTGTCTCCTATTACTCAGGTTTTCAGCTCAAGGCATAATTGCCAGTCATCTAAGGACAGAGATACAATAAAGAGGCTTTGTAATTGTCTGTTTTCCTGCTTACTATTTCCTTTTGCTTTAATTGCTTATTTTACACCTTTATATAATTTTATGAAATACAACACTTATAAAAAGAAAAAAGTCAATTTAATTATAAATCTAAATGTTAATATATATATAAATATATATTTATATATATACACATATATATGTGTGGGTGTGTGTGTGTGTGTGTGTGTGTATATATATGCCAATCCACTATTATTTGTTTATTGGTGGAGTTAGATCTCTTCTTGTCTTTAATGTGATAAGTATTTTGAAAACTTTTTTGAAATTCTGTCTCATTTTCATTTTTCTTCTAACAAAGTCTTACAAATAAGACTTCAGCCATTCACACTTGGTGGGAGCACTCCTCAACATCCATTTCTGTGCAATTGTTTTCCTGTCCTTAAAAAGAATCTTCATCACATTGCTCCTGTCATCAATTGAGCTATTAAATAGGGAAATAGAAACAAAGTGAACCTCGGCACTGCGGCACGGCACAATCAACACATGTGTAGCGTCCCTGCGTTTGACACAATATTTGAAATGTAGATAATGATGATGCTCAGTGGTCTCAATAGATAGAACCATAAATTGACATCGGAAAGAAGAAATAATAGACCAGGCCTGGAAGAAGCGTGTTCGTGCGCAAAACGGCCGTTGCCTGTTTGCTCCAAGTGATGACGTGTCTTACACCCCGTTCCATGTATGTAACTAGTTGCTGAATTAAAGTTGATACAAAGGATCGGTTAGTATCGTGGACTATCATTTCTTCTTTCCAATATCAATTGAGCTATGTCTTAAATTTTTATTTTCCAATATACACAATCCTAGATCCACAGGAATATATAGTGAGAATATTATCTAATTATCTATTATCTAATTCCTTTATCTCTTTCCAAAAATGAATCACTTTGAAACAGAACCACCACATATGCATTATGTCAGCATCATTAGCCCTACATTTAGGACACTGAGAGGTCTTCCTACATCACATCTTATACAATATTTCAGCTGTGTAATATAATCTGTGCTTGATAATAAAAAAATGACTTATTCTGTGTGATTTAATGATACTTGCAGTATTAATTTTACTGTCCTATTCCATAGTGACAGTGAAATTGTTGTAATGTTTTTACTCCTTATATTATTACTTCCAACTTACGTTTTTTTTCCTTGACACAATCCTTTTATTCTTTTTTTTTTACATTTTCTACCAATTTTAAACCTGAAAAACATGTTATGAGGTTTAGAGCCTTATTTAGGTACCTGCAAGTAAGGATGTTTATGTCAATGATACATGAATTTTGTAGTCATTATGCTCTCTTCATCATGTGTTCAATTTTCCCTGGTAAAATAAATGTTTTACTGACGTAATACCATTTGGCAAAGTCCCTTATGAGGTTAGCTCATAGCTCACTATGATTCGGCCTCAGAGAAGAGGGAAGTGGTCGTGCTTGCGCAGTTTTCAATGTTCTTTTCTATGACAGTTCTCAATAAAGGTGAGCCAGTGAGCTCAGACTTGAACGAGGAAGAGCTGTGCAAGCACCGGCATCTCCCCTGTCTGTGAGGCCGAATTGTAGCAAGCTATTAAACCAGCTTCAGAAATGGCTGAATCGTAGCGAGCTATTGAACCAGCTTCAGAAATGGCTGAATCGTAGCGAGCTATTGAACCAGCTTCAGAAATGGCTGAATCGTAGCGAGCTATTGAACCAGCTACAGAAATGGCTGAATCGTAGCGAGCTATTGAACTAGCTTTACAAATGGCTGAATCGTAGCGAGCTATTGAACCAGCTTTACAAATGGCTAAATCGTGGCGAGCTATTCAACCAGCTTTGCAAATGGCAAAACCTCTTTCAGTGGTGAAATAACCATAAGTAGATATTAATTTCTTAAAAACCTCAAATCATGAATTATTCCATAGTACATTTTATGAGGTGGTGATATTTTGTAACCCTTTAAATAGCCTCCAATAAATGATGTTTATAATCAATACATTCCAAGCAACCGAATATTGAAATTAAGCTACTAGGAAGTAAAGTTTGAAATCTTACAAGGCAAAACCACTTCTGTCTATGTATGTCTGGAAAATGAATACCCACACTACATAGTTTTTTTATGACTAGCGACCTATTTTATCACCAATAGATAATTTCAGCTTTGCAGTACTTTGCATCACTACTAGTAGAAAGGGGGAATGATTACAATACTAGGGGCCGATCTTGGGGAAAAGCCTTCAGTTTTATGTGTCTAGATAACCCCTTTATTAAATTACTAGAAACTGCAAGATTTATCACATACTGTATAAAAAATATGTACAAGCTAAATGCAATTATAGGATGAAATAGCTGATGAAGGCAAAAAAGTGAGTAAACATTAATATACAGCTAAAACAAAAACAATTATGAAATAATTATTAGGCTATGCTTTTCTATACAGCAGAACACAGTAAAAAAGTACATGTTAGAGCGGTTGTCTCACTATAAGGAATGCTTTTTATGTTAAAGATCTTGCAAGAAGAAGTAATTTTGCAATATATGTCCATTAACAGTATCCTACCTATTCCTAGATATCCCCTCTTGTATGGGCTGCATCAGCTCTTCAGGTTGCTATAGCTACAGATCTGTTCAATCTCTCCTGATAGGCTGCCAGCACTGGTTGCTATAGCAACAGACCTGGCTTCTACTGCAGCCTAGAGGAAGCCAGCAAACACGCCCCTGAATTCAAAATGAAACCAAGAAAACAGGACTGAGGTAAGAGGAATCAAGGTAGTGAGACAACCCCTTTAAACATATAAGTTTAACAGGAACTTGTGGGTGAAGGTCCATGCCACTGTTTGGGATCTGTCGAGCAACTGTTTAAAGGGAACCTGTCACCTAGGTTATGCCCCCCTTGTTGAGGACAGAATTAGTTAGTGACAGACCTGCTGTTTCCAGTGCTGTGTCCCTTATTCTGTAAGATGCTGTAGTTTCAGTGCATTTAGGAGGACATGTATGAAAACTGGTGTAAGACTTTCTTTGTTGCCCATAGCAACCAATCAGAGCTCCCCTTTCATTTTTTCAGAGCACTATATGATATGAAATGAAAGGGGAGCTCTGATTGGTTGCTATGGACAACAAAGAGAGTCTTACACCTAGAAAGTTTTCATACATGAGGCCCCAAATGTTCAAATCTGGTACTTTGCAGCCTGTTCTGCCAGAGAAGAGTCCAGCATATTCATGAGCAGCATTAGCCCCGCCCAGCCACAGCTAGCACTGTCCACTCATGGCTGATTCAACCTTTTACTTTTAACATTAAGAAACCTCTGAATAACTGGACAGTGGGCAGGGCTAGTTGGGGGTGGGTGGGGCTAACAGCTGCTCATGAATAAGCTGGCAGAACAGGCTGCAAACCACTAGCTTTAAACATTAAGGGCGACATGTCAGAAAACAAGTGCCATGCCAGTTTTAAGGTGCATTAAATGAGTGTATAGTGCGCCTGAATGAATGAGCCTGTCAAAAATCTGGCATGTGATATGCCTTGCATAGTATAATTGATGCGCCTACCTTAGGCGCATAGCATAACTTAGGCGCATAGCATATCATTGCTAGCATATTTGATGCGCCTAATTTAGGCGCATTCAAATGTGTTGTGCCAGGCTTATAATGCACCTAGTATTGGTGTATGACAGTTTATTTATATAGAGAATAGAGCATCAACAGTTTTTTGGCACAAAATACACCAAAAAAGAGGTGCATCCCTAATGGGACGTGTCACCCTAAATGCTCTGAAACTACAGCATCTTACAGAATAAGGGACACAGCACTGGAAACAGCATGTCTGTCACTAGCTTGTACTGTACTCAACAACGGGGCATACAGTATGTGACAGGTTACCTTTAATGAAACTCATGTGTCAAACTGAATTTTACTAAGGGCCACTTCAGCATTATGGTTGCCCTCAAATGACCATGGTGCACGACATGGTCATTAAATGTCCAAGATGTCCTTTAAGGTTATATAATATCCCACCCATTCCACCTCTTAAGCACCGTGCTTCCTACTTTGGAGGATGGCTAGGGTGCCTGGGTAGAGCTGTAAGAGATGTGCCACCATTACTGAACAGAATGACATGGGGGTGCGTGCTAGAGCTATAAATCCAAGATATCACCTGCTCCCTCTGTTGGAACCACCACCTCGGCCAAGTGCTGCCTGCATCCCCTGGGGAAAGTGGAGAACCGAGTCATCTGCATCCAGACCTTGCCCATCTCTGCTCTCTGTGTCTAAACACTCAAAGGCCACATACAGTAATGTGGTGGATCAGATTTGGCCCACACACCTTGAGTTTGACACATGTGGTTTATCTTATTCGTTTTATATTTTACCTTAAAGTAATGCCATAAACTTGAGGTGAACATATTCTTAGGTACTTCTCTCTTCTTTATTCCTAGCTGGCATACCCCTTCCCAATACTGTCTATTGAGGACTAAAAGTTTGTACAACATATAAGGTTATGTTCACACGGGGTAATTTTGGCGCGCATTTCGCATCGTATTTGCACTCTAATACGAGCGAGATGCGCGCCAAAATTACGGTAATTCATAGTAATATGGATTACGCCTCCTCTCCCCGCTCGTACAATACCATCGTATTGTACACGTGGGGAGATAAGTGACATGTCAATTACTTGTGGCGAATACACGCCGCGAGTAATGACAGTTTGTGGGGCCGGCGGGCTGCCACGCCCCCACGTCGCACGAGTACATGCCGCAATTATGCTGTGTGAACATAGCCTAATAAATCAGAGACATGGCAAGTACATTATTTTTGGTCACTATTTAAGTCAGGCTGGATTCTCAGTTTGTTATTCATTTTGTCAGAGGCATCTGACAATAGGTACCCTATCAAAGAGAGCCACAACTGGCCTGTAGACATCTATAGAACAAATGTAGTCCTATTTGACTATGTTTGCTCTGTTTGTGAAACGTACAGTACACTCTTTCTGTGAGGGATATAAAAGCCTACTCAGCCACACTCCTGCAAAAAATGCAAATACCACTGGGAAAGAGCAAAGAGCAAACGTAGTCCTGATAGAATGTCTAGGGCCAGGCACAGATCTGTTACAGCAGTGTTCCCCAACTTCAGTCCCCAAGACCCACCAACAGGTCATGTTTTCAGGATATCCCACAGAATGCACTGATAATAATGAAATCACCTGTGCAATGCTAAGCAAAGCCAGAAAACATGACTGTTGCTGGCCGTTGAGGACTGGAGTTGGGGACCACGCGTTACAGAACCTGTCAGGGTACCTTTTCCCCACAGTATCCTGATGAATATTTCAACATGGTGAATAATAAAATGTGCACCCAGCCTTAGAAACCAGGCACATTTTGATTAGTAAATCTCTCACTCTGTATTTGTAGTTCATGGTCTCCATAAAACAAACTCTTATTCAATGGGTATAATAGATATTGTGTCAGTAAGGAAAGATGACAAACATGGACGGTAATATATCACAGATGATACTTGCCTGTCACAGTGGATCCTGGCCTCCGCCACCGCGATATTTACTTACTGATGTGTCTTGAAAGATATCCAAGTTTATGGAATGATCTGCTAGCTCGCTACACTGCACAAACTTTCACCCGCTGGGAATTACATCACTCTCTAATGTAATTTCTCCTGACTTTTTTACCATTATACTCAGGGCTTCTACGTAATTACCCACCTCAGAACGGACTGACCTAATTGATTTCACGGGGCTGACTTATAAACACTGGTAATTGATTATGATTAGTCTTAATAGCCTAGCTTGTGAGACCTGCAGAGGATGGAATAGCAGAAAATAGGTTGCATATGTGAAAAGAGAGCTGAAATAGTAATAAATAAGCAGCCAGATAGGCTTGTGTTTAAGTAGTTTGTTTATTGTCTATAGATAGAAGGAAAACAAGTAGCATGTGGTGACTACTGGGGAATTTTCTTAATGCTTCATTGTGGTTTTGTAACATCTCCCAATTGTTACACAGCAGCTTTGGATTACTTGTCCTACGTGAACGAAGCCATCTGTGAGGCTTATTCTTTACAAAGAGATGTGCTCATATCAAGGGCTGTCACCTTCCTTTAGCCTAACCCAGCTTTTTTACTGTGGACAGGTTCAATAGGTTACAAAGAGAAAATCTTTTACTAAATTTCTGTTAGTAGGTAACAATGTTTTCAATAATTTAATTGGTTCTGCTTTTTCTTCAGATTGCTTGATTATGATTTTAGGAACTGACCTGTTCACTTTGAATTGTCAGACCAAAGAAGGGTCATCAAAATTTGTGAAGAAAATAAAGAGCGGCTCGTTGAAACAATTTTATGTTTTTTTTTTATTGAGATATCATTTTGATAGATAGTGTTTTTGATATGTCAGTATAATAACAACATGTGTAAAAGGCATGGCACAAATATTTGCTATTTATTCACAGGGTCACATTGTCCCACCAGAGAATCCTCAATTGAGCCCATGGTCTGTAACGATTATGTCACCAGTAGTAGATATTTAGAGAAAATAACCTATTTGTCCTGAAACCTGGGTTTCAGCCCCTTTCCTGCCCAATTATAGCCGGTATAGGCTCATCAAATGAAAATTTATGTAAATGGGTGGACGGATTTCATCAGCCCTTGATTAAACTTATACCCTGTTATTTTAGATATACAGCAGGTTCTGTCTAGCTTCACTCATGTAAGATGAGATCTCAAATATTGCTGGATTTCAGCTGATGTCTTCTTTATACACCATTATTCTCCATGATTGGTATTACCGTGAATGCATACAGTAACTATTCTGAGATTTTTGTTTCATTTTTAGGGTATGTTCACACGGTGTAATTGCGGGGCACACAGTATGCCCCACAATTATGCCGGGTGTTTGGTAGTCACGTTGAGCGGCGTGTACTCCTGCAACACGGGGTGGAGGGAGGCAGCCTGCCGGCCCCATAGACATGCATTATTCGTGGGGCGAAAGCCTCCGAAAAGAGGCGTAATCCACAGTTCTCATAGAGAACTGTGGATTACCATAATCATAGGGCACATGTCGCTCATATTAGAGCACAATGCGCCACAAAATACGCTGCAAAATGCGCCACAAAATAAGTCGTGTGAACATACCCTTAATGCTTACACTGTGGTATCTCTTGCAACATAATTTATTTCATTTGATTGCCAGTTCTATCTCCAGGTGACGGGAGCCTCAATGAAGGCCCAATTCTCACCATCGCTTGTGATTATTTATATGGCATGGCGGGAACATTTATTTTATCTGACTCTTCCAATCCTTTTTCAACAGTATGATCGTTACATAGACGACCTACTGTTTATTTTTGATCCCCGTGTGGCTGCATACCAGATTTTTTAATTTATGTAAATGATAATCTATTAGGATTGGTATTCAGTTATGACGTTCAGAGTCATTCTATTTGTTTTTTGGATTTAGTGATTTCAAGAGAATCAGATTATTACAAGGACGATTAGGAAAAAAACTGCAAACAATACCATACTGCATGCGTAATCTTGTCATCCACCACACATAATTATAAATATTCTGTTAGGTAAAATGATTCAACCCATAGGAACTATACATTTAATAATGGCTTTAATCAGGAGGTAGAGTGTATAAATGAGCATCTTGGTTACAGAAGATATCCTGCTTGGACTTTGCAGCATGTAAGGTCTATCACTGTAAGTAAAGAGACAAAATTTGTTATCAGAAACTATGGGAAAAGAGATAGAAGTTCAAGCACCCTCTATTGGATGTAACAAATCTTTAATTTGCTTCTGACTCAATGAGTCTTTGGAAAGCAAAAGGGATGTTAGCCAAGCCAGCGAAACTCATCTGCATACAGCTGTTTCGGGGTTTTGTCTTTGTCAGTGCAGAACAGAGCTTGCTGGCTGTGTGGGTGGGAGGCGATGAGTGGCTCAGAAAAGGGAGTATCTCTCCCTGGGGGTACACTATATAGGTATGTGGGGCTTTGAAGGCCTTGTGATATGGAGAAGTTTAGTAAGGTGCAAAAAGGCAATCTTCAGTTGTTATTTACAATATGTAGGTAGCACATCTCAAAATTGAAAAAAAAAATATCTGTAAATATCTAGTTGATGTACCATATGCTGCATCTAGGAATATTTTTGCTACTTCTGCTCACTTTGCGAGCACTCATGCTGGTGATGTGTCTGGCTTCCAAGCACAAGGTATTAACCAGGTCACTACCCCCAATTTGAAGCGGTGACCTGAGGAGGAAGCTCCTTAACCATGAAGCCTACAGATCAACTGCACTGGTGGGCCCCAGAATCAACTCCACACTAGGAAGGCAAAAAAAAACTATGTAGTAGAAGCTAATTGTTCCCATTTTAGGGAACAAAAATGTTTCCCGACTCTAAACCTAGCAATCAGAATAAATCCCTGGATCAACGACCCTTCTACAGAGATCTATTCACTTTAACTTATTATATGTTTGCACTCTGGAAACTGTAGACCCTTTTGAACTCATTTATGGAGTTCACCCCGACAAGTTCCTCTGGCAGAGATTTCCACAGTCTCACTGCTCTTACAGTAAAAAATACTTTACAAACTTTATGTAGAAACTTCTTTCCCCAAGACGTAGAGAAAAACCCTTTGTTGTGGGTATAAAGTCCTAGGTATAAAAAGATCATGGGAGAGATGTCTGTTTTGACTCTTGATATATTTATACATACAGTATTTATACATTCACCCCAAAAATGAAATAACCCTAATCTTGCTAATATTTCTAGTCATTGTTGTCCACCTATTCATTTTTTTTTTTTTTGGCCACCTTTGAACCTGTTCAAGCTCTACAATATCTTTCTTGTGCACTGGTGCCCAAAACTGTCCACAATATTCCATGTGTCGTCTGACCAGTCATTTCTATAGTGGTAGAACTATGTTCTTATCGTGAGCATTTTTACCCCTTTTGATACAACTTATGATCTTGTTTGCCATCATTATGCCAAATAAATTAAAGCAGGAGAAGTGCCATAAAAATCCAGAGTCCAGGAGCAAGCTTCAGAAACTTGACCCATCATCCCCAAACTCAGTATTCAGTCCAAAAAGCAGTACCACATCTGCTCAAAGGTCTTGAACTTTATTTACCCATGTCCATACAGGTAATATTTAAGCTCTGCTTTGGAGCTATTTTTACATTTTAGGAGCCATCACTAAAAAAAAGTTCTTGAACTACAAAGTTGATCTATTTTTTTAAGAAGTTACTTACAGGGTTTTTTCTCACTACAAAGATTAGCTTTTAACATGTAAGGACAGGTAATTAAAGACTTTTCTAAACACAACGTTCTTTTGCTCTGAGTGCACACAGGTTTCTATGGTTTCCTCCATAATCTACCTTCCTAATTAGACATAGAGCAGGGAGTGATATCACCAGGGGCAGAGCAAATGCCAGGGAAGACTCATTATATCTAAGAAGATTATCTTTTGTTTACAGATAAGCAATTGTTTTCACTCCTTGGAACACTTGGAACTTTTTAACACAGATTAAATCTCTTGCACTTACGTCTTTGTAATGTCTCAGCTAGTTACAGGGGTGCTAAATATGCTAATCATTGCTATAGACCCCTCCAAAGCATGACAAGACCAGAATGGATAAAAAGCTGCCTGTGACTCAGTAAAAAACACTTTTAAAGAAGACCCATAGCAAGATGCAACTTTCAGTTACTGCACTCTTTCTGGATAGTCTCATACACTCCAGACTTGTTATGTACACTTTATTCTCTTCCTATAGTTAAGTCTCCTGTCTGATCACCATCCTGCTTCTGATCAGGCACCATATTAAATTTTCATCCCTTTACTGTTATAGTAGGTTCAGGGAAATTTTGTGGGCCAAGCATTTTCCCTGAAGCAGCCTCTGGAAGAGAAAGGTAGAATTTAATTGTGCATACTATAGAAATCCAGCCAACTTTTAAAATTTAGGGTTGTGGAGACCCTACTGCCATGCCTGAGAAGGATACTTAAGGACATTGAGTGGCTAGTGTTTCCTATAAAAGAATTTCATTGTGGCCATTCAGATGATTAGCCACTGTCTGTTAGAGATTCTTTAATCTGGGGTGCCTAAGGTCCAATAGAAAAGTTGAATCCTGGGGCCCACCACTGAAGTTGATTCTAAGGGCCCACCAGTGGAGTTGATTATTGGGGCCAATTCTACAGCTGCTATACATGACTGCACATACTGCACATGCCTTTTGCTTTTGGCCTCTCTTTCTCTTCCTTTCTCCCTGGAGAATAGCCCCAAGCACACTATTCTAAGGGATCCATTATGCCCATTAACCCACCATGCCCATGGGTCCACCACGGTATTCCGCCGGTTTTCTGTGGACCAATACGAACCTTCAAAGATGGGAGTTTTAAGAAGGACCCTCAAGACCTGAAAAATATGAATGTCTGGACACGGACCAAGAAAGGTAGAATTTTGCTTGTTTAGAGTAGGTCAACATCTGAACTAAGGTCACCTTGCCATTGGTGGAGGATCCCTTACAGTTTTGATCAAAAACGTACACTAAGAACCTTAGGTTTTCATATCTACTAAATGTACCAGAAAAGCTATTTAAAATCACATATTCAGTGTCTGACTGATTAGTGCTTCTGATTCGTTTCTGTGTGTTTGCATTTGCGCTGCAGTCATGGCAGCAGACACCTGCGGCATTTATTTATCTATTGTTAGAAGTGCTTACTGTTTTACTTTTTTTCTTTTGAGAGAGTAACTGTCTCTTTGATGTCAATGTACCTTATGTGCCTGATAGGATAACCCCTTTAATGTGTCTGAATTAGGGACTGTAGCATGTAGTCATTATCAAGAGCTCTGTCCAGTTGACATTTTCAATGGAATTTTTTAACTCTAATACTTCTCATGCACAAATAGACAATAAGAATCGAGATATGGAGTATATCATAATCAGGTAAAAGTCAGGTCTATGGCAAAGTTTATGAATTTTTACTACAATAAAAATAAAAATTCTCAAAGCAGCCAAATCAGTGTTAAACTGCAGCACAGCTGGAGGAGATTATTACCAACGTGACACACAAGGGAGAAGCTTTGGAACAGCATTTTTTTTCCTTTAGAGTCACAGTGAAATTTTAGAATCACTTCTGAAATAAAGAAATGAGTTTCTGTCTTACTGGACAATTAGAAAAGTAAAATAAATATGATTTATGCAGTGGCAGAAAATTAGGACCACTGGAATAGGAATAATAAAGTGGAGTTTATTAAAATGATGGAGCAATTCTACTAAAAATCTTAGCAAAATATGAATGCCCCAAAATACAGGATTTTTTTAATACCCCATCACTCTAATTTATTGTACTGGTGTCAAAAAATCCATACAAAATCTAGGGTTGTGCCAAAATCTAACCTATTTTGGCCGAATGCTAGATTTACCATGCAAGATGTTGTATAAGATAGTCAGGATGCCCCATTTATGAAGCCTGAGCCCTTTAGCACATTTGTACTTCACCCTAGATCAATGCTTCATCTTAGATCTCTAGGTCTAAAGTCCAGAAGGAAATTCTGTTTATAAAAATGTTCGGAATACAAGATAATGACCAGTTGCTAGAGAAATCCAATGCATCTGAACTGTTTCGGTCAAGCTCACTTTTTGTTGATCTAATCCCTGATGAAGGAGGTAACAAAAGAACCAACCTATTTTGTACCAGCTGGTTCAATAAATAAGATAATAGAATCGAATAATCCAACAGAACCTTGAAAAGAATGAATACTAAATAATAAATATGGTTTGGTTTGTTTATTCAAAACACACCAGCTTAGTGCAGTTGATTGCTATTTTATTACTTACAGTTTTGCGGAAAATTCATTTTTGGAAGGAATTTGTCATTAGACCTGTAATTTGAAAAAAAATGTCCCAATGATGGTTATTACTTATCAAAGAAGCTGATGAGATTAGTTTTACAGGACTGTTAATTCATAAACCCATGCGGGGATGTATATCATCAAAACCTGGTGATTTGTCTATTTTAGTATTCTTAAGGCGGACCTGCACTTCTTCCTATGTTAAAAAGGAGACTTTTAAGGATCCCTCTGCCCATGAATAGGAACATAAAAAAAAAAAAAATTTTTTTATCGCCCTCTACAATACTTCCCTCGCTACTTTTCATGGCCGACATTTTCAGTTTTAATCTTTTTACTATTAACATAGTTTAAAAATATTTTAGGGTCAGTTTTACTCTCTTTGGCAATATGCCTTTCTGTCTCCAGCTTTGCTGTTGTTATCATTTAATTAAATTTTTTTCCTTATAGCCTTTTATTGCCTCTTCACTGTCCTCCTCTTTAAGCAGCTTAAATGCTTTCTTTGTTATTTATTGTTTCCTTTACATTTTTGTTTATCCACATTGGCTTTTTCCTGTTTCTAATAACTTTATTTCCATAAGGTATGTACCTCTCCCAGTTAGTGCTTAAACTGTTTTTAAAAATCTTACATTTATTATCTGTTGTTATTTTTGAAGACCTTGTCCCAGTCAATGCAGTTTAGGGCCTCTCTAAGCATATTGAAATTAGCCTTCCTGAAATTCAGTGTTCTTGTTACTCTTTGACAAAAAATCTTTATTGAAGGATAAGTGTTTTCTACTGTGGTCACTATTTCTTAGGTCCCCCCCCAACCTGAACCTCTGTTACTCTATAAGTCAATATTAAGTCCAAAAGTGCCTTCCCTCTAGTCGGCTCCTGCACCAGTGGGGAAAGGTAATTATCTTCAGTTATTGACAAACATTTCCCTTATAAGAGCCACAGGTTTCAGTTTTCCAATTTATGTCTGGGTAGTTGAAGTCGCCCATAATAACAACCTCATTATGATTAGCTGTCTTATCTATTTGTCTAAGGAGTACATTTCTATGGTTTCTGTTATATTTGATGGCATATAGCAAACCCCTAACAGAATTTCATTATCGTTTTTACCACCAGGTTTTGTATTCATAATGACTCCACATTTTAATTTCCTATATCTATATTTCTTCGCAACATTGACATTAGAAATAATTTTACAGAAACATACACCTCTCTCATTCCAATTTTTACGATCTCTTTTAAATAAACTGTAACCCTGTAAGTTAACCACCCAGTCGTAGCTCTCATCCAGCCATGTCTAAGTTATCCCCACTATGTCATATTTTACTCTAGAGATTAATACTTGTAGTTCATTAATTTTATTGGTGAGACTCCTGGGATTAGTAAGCAAGCTTTTTTTTTTTTTTTTTTTTTTTTTTACCTCGTTCTTATTAGCCATTACAACCTCCCACTCCACTTCACCCCCTGATTTGTTACTGATTTCTATATTGTTTCTGGTACAATGACACACTAGAAAGCTGACACTAAAATGTATTTGCCATACTGCTCTACCGAAGTCTCCAAGCACTGGGATACTTACCCTAGACTTAGGGTTCCTAAATATGGAACAGCATAGATCCCAGATAATTCTTAATGGGTAAAAGAAGTAGTTTATCTTTGACAAAATACTAAACGATGTTAAAAGATTTTCTTGTCCCTTTAGTTATGCAGAATATTCTGAGAATAGGCAGAGCAGGGGACCACAGACGAAGCTTAGAAAGAATGCTACGTAAATTAGTCCTATGACTTTTCATTATGTCCTAAGTGCATAGAAATTATTATGATACATTAAATTTAGACACACTAGTAACTGGTACATGGAAAAAGTAGTGTAATAAAGACCTTTATTGCGTTAGACATTTATTTCAAACCTCTTGAAAGTACATCAAATATTCAAGTTTTTAGTAGTTGTTAAGTGACACTTAAAGACCTTAAATAACCTCTTGAGAAGTTTTGGACATTTTTCTGTTAAGATCATATGTGTAGAGTGCATGGAAAAGAAGTCTGTACTGCCTGGTGGCTTGGAAAAAGTGTGAATAAACAGCTGGATTTGTGATGTGGAACACTTTATTGCAGCTTTGTATTGTGATTATATTAAATTAAGAACTTAAAGGAATTTTTTTTTTAAATGACTACTTTTTATGACACCTTTTACTTGTCGAATAGAAACACTTGGAAATAAATAGAACACTTAGTAACACATCAATTTATCCTTTTACTATTGTATACATTTTATACACTGAACTACGGAGATAAATTTTTGAGTAATAGAAAAGGAAAAGGGACGCGGTCTCCAGTGAAGCCATTGTCTAACATCATGAAGTTTATGGTGTCTCATTGATAGAACATTCTCTGCAGTATAGCATCACATTTTTTTAAATGTCTTAATTTTTGCCAAGGCTCCTTTGTGATTTTTAGGTTTCAAGATCGTTGTGGTAAAGTCACTTCTTGCAATTGTTGAGTTTTTTTCTTATAAGAAAACACTAAGATTGTAGAAAGTAATGAAATGTCACCCTAGAGCTCTAGACTTTTATATCATTGTTATCTTAAAGGAATGCAGTAAAATGCCATATGTTGAGAAACACAAACATTGCCACAAAATAATTTGACAAATTTCATTGAACTTCTTACTTCAGTAGTAAACATTTGCATCAATATTTGTAAGCTAAAGCCCAGAATGGGTCCAAACTTGGTGAAGGAGGAAATTGCTTTGTGGTAAGACTATTGTGTATTTCATCTTCTATACCACTTTCCAAATACCCTTTTTATATTCTGTTTCTTCTCCCCTTATTCCCATGCCCACAATCCCTGACATTTTCTTGAATTCTAATTAGCAAAATATATTGCTTAAGACATTTAAATTAAAGTATTTGTACCATTTGTTTAATTTTCTCTCTAAATGAGGACTTCTTGGAACTCAATGTAGAAGCTCTTTACTCTGGGGACGCCAAGCCACACAGATATGTATAGTAGTGCATATAGGACTGTGGTTGTCTTAATAGGACATCCCGGCTAATAATAGTTTTTGCATGGTGCCAAAACGTGTCTTTAAGTGGTATTTATAAGTTTTGCCCCAGTAACTACTGTTAATATATGTGTTCATATGTCAATTGTATCTCTTTTTATGAATAATTTTGGGAGGAAAGATGAACAAAATACAGTATAGTAGTAGTGTTTTTAATTTTTTAAACATTTTCATTAAAAAAGAGAACATGTTTTTGCATAGCCGTAGTCTAAGAGCCATAACTTTTTATTTTTCTGTGTACGGAGCTGTGTAGGGGCTTGTTTTTTGCGGGATGAGTTGACATTTTTTTTTTAGTACCATTAGTACCATTTTGGTGAAGATATGACTTTTGGTCACCTTTAAGTCCCTTTTTGGAAAGTAGGATGAAGAAAATATGGTAATACTGGTAATGTTTTTATTTTTAACAGTGCTCACCATGCAGTATATATGACATGATTGAGGGTCGATTTGATTAAGTTAATACTAAGTTCATATTTTTTTTATGTTTTAGCACATTTTTTTTTTAAAGTGTGCTATTGTGTAAAACAATATTTATGCATCAGTATTTTCTAACAGCCATAGCTTTTTTTTTCCTTATATGGAGCTGTGTAAAGGCTTTTCTTTTGCGGGTTGAACTGACATTTTCAATGGTACCCTTTGGCATTTATGTAACTCCTTGATTCCATTGATCATATTCTATTTCATGTGCTGTGGGATGAACAAAATTCTCTCAATGTTTCTGTGGGTTTTTTTAAATTCATTTTTTTAAAGTGTTATATCATAACAATTGCAAGTCCTATGGGCAATATGTCTTTAAGTGGTATTGATAAGTTTGCCCCAGTAACCACTGTTAAAAATTACAGTAGGTAATTTGAAAAAAACAAAAAAACAATGCAAATATGACTATGATCACATATTCATTTTTGGGCTCATATTGTATCCATATTATTCTTGCTTAAGACAAAAAAAAAAGTAACATACTGATGTATATTTTAACAGCGAAGAATGCCTCTTTCTCTACTTTTCAGGTTACCCCCTCGCCCACTCTTTCCTTTACCCATTTTGCATTTCAAAAACTGGTAATTGTTCATTATAAGAGACAATAAACAATCTTTCTGAGGGAACAAGTCACTTGCTGCCCAGAAATGTCTATGAAGAAGGGAGGAGAGTTCAAACTGCAGTGTGAGATAGAGGAAGAAAGAGACACACAGAGACTTGGCTGGAAACTTCTAGTTAGTGTTATATCTCACCCCAGTGCTTGATCCACAACTTATGCTACTCAGTTATGCTGTAAACTATGCACCTGCTGCGGTTGTGTCTGAGGGTGTATAGTAGAGATAGAAGTTAGCAGGATCTCCTCTTCTGTATCTGCTATGCATGGAAGATATCAAAATGACTAGTTCTCATCCACTAGCTCAGGGACTGCTGAAAATTAGAGATAGGGTCTGCAAACTGTAGAAAAATGCCATATACTGGCTATATGATGGCAAGAAAAAGTGCTCAGGTATGCTCTAAGTGTTAGTAATATTTTTGGTTTTTATTTTATTTAACCCCTTAAAGATGTAGCCTTGACCTCTATGATGGAGTCCCTTATTTTAAATCTGATACTTTTACCTATCCATTTGATTCATAGACTGTCTTCTCGTGACACATTGTGCTTTGAGCAATAAATTTTGGTCCATACAAATCTTGTTTGTTTGTTAAAAATATTAAATTATTGTGAACATTTTGAAAATGTTCCATTTTCAAAGCTCAAAAATTTCTCTATGTAAGACAGATAGTTATACCACACAAGATAGTTTATAACTAACATCTACCATATGTCTACTGTATGTTGGCATCTTTTCTTAATATATTTTTATGACATACATTAAGTAGCAATTTTTCAAGAAAATCAGCAACACAGATTTTTTTAGGGACCAGTCCAGTTCTGATGTATCTTTGAGGGGCCTGTATGTTAGACACCCCCATAAATGACTCCAGGAAACTGTACCCCTTAAGGCATTCAAAACAACATTTAGGAAGTTTGTTAACCCTCTAGGTGTTTCACGGGAATTAGAGCAAAGTGGAATGAGATTTAAAAATTTCATTTGTTTTGCTGATTTTCAGTTTGTATCCATTATTCACTGGAACACAGTAGATTTTGAAGAGAACCTGTCACGTAGGTTATGCCCCCCCATTGCTGAGGAGAGCACAAGGTAGTGTCAGACCTGCTGTTTCCAGCAGTGTGTCCCTTATTCTGTAAGATACAGTAGTTTCAGAGAATTTAATGCTCAAATCCAGCAGTTTGCAGCCTGCACTGCCAGAAAAGATTCCAATTAAATGATGCGCAGGCGTTAGCCCTGCCAGTGCACAGTTAGCTCCAGCCACCTACTGGTAATTCACAGGTTTCTACCTATTCAAAGAAAAAAGGTTGAATCAGCATTGATTGGGTGGGGCTCAAGCCTGCTCATTAATTAAGTGGACTCTTTTTTCTGGCAGAGCAGGCTGCAAACTACCAGATTTGAGCATTAAATTCTCTGAAACTACTGCACCTTACAGAACTTATTCTTAAAGGGAAACTGTCACATAGGTTGTGCCCCCCTTGCGAGGGCAGCACAAGCTAGTGTCAGACCTGCTGTTTCCAGCACTGTGTCCCTTATTCTGTAAGATGCAGCAGTTTTAGAGCATTTACCCTTCAAATCTTATTCATGAGTAGGTGTTAGCTCCATCCACCAAAGGCTAGCTCCACCCACTGACAGTTATTCACATGTTTCTACCTATTCAAAGTAATAGGTTTGTCAGTTGAGGTGGGCGGGGCTAGCCTCAGGTGGGCGGGGTTTGAAAAAAACTGACACTCTGAAGGACTCTTCGAATGACTCTTCTGGCTGAAAACTGCAGATTTGAGCATTAAATACACGAAAACTACAGCATCTTACAGAATAAGGGACACAGCACTGGAAACGGCATGCCTGACACTACCTTGTTCTGTCTTCAGTCAGGGGGGAAAAAACTATGTGACAGATTCTCTTTAAGACACACTGCTGGAAACAGCAGGTCTGTTACTAGCTTGGGCGGTCCTCTGCATGGGGGGCATAACCTATGCAACACTTTCCCTTTGACAGGGAAATGTAACTCAATATTGATTCTTTCAATTCTGCCCTTTTTAAAAATATTCCATATGTAGCCCTAGTGTACTATTCGACTCAACCACAAGCCTTATAATAGGAGGAGCAACTACTGGATTTTGGAGTCTCAATTTCAATAGGATTTTTTTAGGCACCACCCCAAGTTTACGGGCATACAAAGGTGCTAAAACTTAATAAACAGCGTAAGGAATATATCCAGGGGTGTAGTAAATATTCTGACTCCACAGTTGTTTCACAATTTCTTTTGCCATTAGACTTTAAAAAAAAAAAAAAAAATCCAATTATCTGTAGTTTCAGCTTACAATGTCTTATTTTCACAAGAAATCCTGGAATAAAAAACACCCCAAAATTTGTTACACCATTTATTCCAAGTTCGGGTATACCCTATATGTGGAAGTAAACTGCTATTTGGGCACATGGCAGGACGTACAAGAGAGGGAGCGCTATTTGACTTTTAGAATGCTGATTTTGGTGGGTGCCATTTCATATTTGCAAAGCCCCCAAAGTAACAAAACAGGTGAAACCAGAAGTCACCCCATTTTGGAAGACACAACCCTCAGGGAATTCATCTAGGGTGTATTGTGCATTTTGGGCTCATAGATGTTTTGCAGTTTTTTTAGCATTGGGCTGTGAAGATGGAACAAAAAATTAGCAATTCCACCATTGTTTTCTGGGTTTCATTTTTACAGCATTCGCCATGCAGCATCAATGAGGTGTTAACCTTAGTATGTGGGTCAGTACAAATACAACAATATCAATTCTATACAGTTGCCTTGTTTTACTACATCTACACATTAGAAATGCTGTTTATGCCATCATAAAGACGTAACTTTTTTATCTTTCTGTGCATGGAACTAATTAAGGACTTGTTTTCTTTGAGATTAGTTTTTTTCAGTGATGCAATGATGGTGTTCATATGTCAATTTTATCTCTTTTTATCAACAATTTTGGAAGGAAAGATGAACAAAATGCGGTACAGTAGTAGTGTTTTTAATTTTTGTAATCATTTTATTTTTTACTGCTTTTACACAATAGAAAAGTTTTCATTAAAAAAGAAAACAAGTTTTTGCATAGCCTTAGTGCAAGAGCCATAACTTTTTATATTTCTGTGTATGGAGCTCTGTAGGGGCTTGTTTTTTGCAGGATGAGTTGACATTTTTATTAATACCATTTTGGTGGGGACATAACTTTTTGGTCACCTTTAAGTCCCTTTTTTGGGAAGTAGGATGAAGAAAATATCGTAATACTGGTAATGTTTTTATTTTAAACAGTGCTCACCATGCAGTAAATATGACATGATTGAGGGTCGATTTGATTAAGTTGATACCAAGTTAATATCTTTTTTTATGTTTTAGAACATTTTTTTTATGTGTGTTATTGTGTAAAACAATATTTATGCATCATTATTTTCTAACAGCCATATCTTTTTTTTTTCCTTATGTGGAGCTTTGTAAAGGCTTTTCTTTTGTGGCATGAACTGACATTTTCAATGGTACCCTTTGGCATTTTTGTAACTCCTTGATTCCATTGATTTAGGTCTATTTTATGTGCTATGGGATGAACAAAAATCACAATTCTCTCAATGTTTTTGTGTTTTTGTTAAATACATTTTATTGAAGTGTTATATAAAAACAAGTCCTGTGGGCAATGTGATGAAAAATAATGCGTATTGATATCATACAGAGGTATATAGATAAAATAGTAAAGGTTCATTAGAATCAAAGCTAAAGTACAATATTTGTAGGACATTAATTGTTCGGGTTGAATAATATAACAGATGTATAGGATTTTTGTTTATGCATGCGGCAATACCAAATATGCCTACTTTAAATCTTTTGGGGGGCAATGTTCACTTGTAAAAGTGCGTTGTACATGTTTTCGTCTTTTTGTTTTCGTACTTTACTTTTTTTCATGGTTTTTATTTTCACATTTTGTTTTGCTTGATTCAGCATTCTTTTGACCGTTGGTACAATACACAGCAGTATATAGCTACGTTGTTTTGTATTGCACCTGTAAATCATCATGCCCAGCTGTGCCCAAAGGTTTCTGGGTTAGCTCACTCCCTCTGTCATTCCCTTAGCTGCCGCAGTTGCAATTGACCGCAGCATCTAGGTAGTTCATCAGCTGCAGCCCAAGTAAACCCAGTCATAGCCAATAGCTTGTGAAGCCCGAAGTAATATACAGCTGGTTCCATGCACCAATCATGCGGGATCTGCCTGTGAGCCCGCACAATCTCCTAGACATATGGGTATGTTCATTTGCGGGAACACCTTCCCACACAAGAAGTAAAATATGCATGAAAATCCACAACATGAACAAAGATTGGAGATCCACTTCTTGTAAAGAGTAATTTAACAGGTAAAATAAACTTTTCTGAGACAGTTAAAAAAGCGTAATTTCAAAAATCCACACTTTTTACTTTTCTTTGTTTAAAAGGGGTTTTTATCAAACAACCAGAAAAGTTTGGAAAAATTGTACAAAGTAAAAAGGAAACTCACTGATCCAGGCATTTTTAGTCATCACAAATATCTCCACATGTAGCATATGGAAATAATTTTGGACATTTGCACATATACTTTTACCTATGCTAATCCAATACTATTTGAATAAGGTTTTCAATGTAAAAAGTAAAAACTAACAATGTTTGTCTTGTCGTGGCATATCCTATGACATGTTATGCTTAAATATTTGGTAACCAATTGTGCATTTGGTGTATTAGATGTAGGTAATGGGCATGTCTATAGAAAGCAGAGCTTTTCATTCTTGCTCTCTTGGGAAAAGACATTTTTCTTGACACACGAAGCTGCTTTCAGATCCAGTCTACTCAGTGCAAGAACAAAAATGCTAAATATGTGATTTATTTCAGTCTTCATCTAAAGCATAGAGGACATAATGATACTGGATGTTTTAAGTTATTTAAAAGGTGACTAAGGCTCTATTTCCATTAATGTCCCACCTCCCCCTTATGGTTGCATAGCACTATTTTAAGTCTATAGGATCTGCCATAGTTGTCATGGTGGAACAGAAAACATGACTTTAGTATTAACAAGATTTAAGTGTTTTGTAAGAATTGGCACTGCAGTTGTTTCTTTTAAAGAATCTTTTCCAATGGTTTCTTTTAAGTCATACTGGTCAGATGTATAATTTTGGGGCATTTTGGCCTCTACATATTTTTCTTTAGTAGTAATTCAAAGCACATTGTTTTAATCAGTATTTCTTAATCCTGAAGTAATCCCAATAGGCATCTCTTTCTCCCTATCTCGGAAACATTGGCTGCACAAAAAATCATCTGCTACATACTGAAAACATAACCTGTTGAGGGTTCTAACTAGAATGGAGAAGCAGCGACCTAGACTAAGAAAAGGGAGAGTTACAAGGCTTGCAGATTCAAATTAAGGGCCCAATTTTTAAAAGCTCACGAGTAACTGTGACTCATAAGTAGCATGACATAACTATGATGACGTACATCACTAAATGTAGAATAAATTGTCGACTATATGGAAAATGTAGTATTCCAGGGGTCTCCTATCTCACCCATATATGACCTATTGATAAAAATACTCTATAAATAGGCATCGTTCCCACCTTTGGGACTTGCATCTATCTTGAGAATGGGCTTCTGAGAGTTTCTACTAAGAACAGAGAGTTGGTTGCATATGCATGACACTTTCCAGTCTAATATATGCCTGCTCAACTGTGTTTGAAACTCCCATGGAAAGGAACAGATAATGGTGCTCATGTGTTACCATTGTTCTGTTCTGTACAGACTTTCCGGGGCCCTTTCTTAAAATTTTCATGATCATACTTGGCAAGGCATACACAGTTAGGCATATGACCAAAACGGACTGCTCGTACTAGAAAGATTTTTCTTTCTCATAAGCACTGAGCCTGATAAGGCACGTGGACAGGTGCCATCTTTATACGACAAATTATTTAAAGGAGAAAAATTATTCTCATGGCTCAGTTTAAAAAAACCACACATTTATAGGAATTATGCTGTGTTCTAACAAAAAAAATTTGTGACACCACTTTAAAATTCTATAGGCACATGTTAAAAAACCGTTAGTCAAAACTCCCTTTGTGTCCAAGCAAAAATCACAACTTCCCTTTCTTTTTTCCAGAGCACTATATGAAATAAGAGGGGCCTCTGATTGTTACTGTGGGCAAAAAATTGATTTTTTAGACCAGACATTTTTCATACAGGGGGCCCAAAGTGTTTAATTAAGAAAAAGTATATTGTTAATAAAAGAGTTTAGTTTGAAAATGAAAATATATGTATGAAAAGCTAGGAAGATTAAAATCAATATTCTACAGGATGTCTCACCCGCTATTGGCCCCAAAACATGCTATGTTATCCTCAAGTTTATCATACACCAAGGTATGTTTGTATGTTTGTGTCAATTTATGTAATTTGACACAGGCATACCTTTGGGCTATGAAAATTTGGGGAAAATTATAGTTTTGGGAATTTCCACCATTAGCATTCATGCATATGCAAAGTGAAGACTATTCACTGCCCTAGTCAGTAGGTGTTTCTGATAGTGGTGTTGTGTACTATGGCGTTCACATTCATAGTGACCGTGTTTTACTGTCTAATAAACTGGGGAAAGAACGGAACATAGCTAAAAAAACTTTTAATTTTTGCTCGGGTAACGGGAACATTAAAGGTTTTCCACTAAAGATTATTTTCAACATGAGGGAAGATAAATCAAACTTTTTCCAAAGACATTGTTTTTGTTTTTTTTTTTCCGGGTCAAAAGATAAGAGACATTGTATCGCCCGAGTCCACAGAAAGTAGCATCTCGGGAGGGAAACCTTAAAACAGAGGGGTTTTTACCTCTAAAAAAGGGTTTGATAAGCACTGGCTTTTCCCTTTTTAAACCAAGTATCTTGTGCTTATTTTAATCTCTTCAGTCAGTGAAAAAAAGAAGATAGGAAACAGAGCTGATATGTTAATTAATGATATTGAACTACCCACAGCCTGCCCAGCAAAAGTGAAGAAGTTTGAGTCTGAAGCTGCCTGTCGTACTGGTAGAACAACATGGTGAGACAACTCCTTTAAGTTGATAATGGCATGCCAAAGACAATTTGTTGAGCAGTTTGCAGGTCTAAAACCAACAGTGATTTCACCAGTCAGTATCTGTTGAAAAAAATGTAAACCACTAAAAAAAGTTTAAATTGTATATGGAGGAGGCCGTCCAGAAATGCCTAGAGCAATAGTGCAGGAAGTAAACAATAGACTACTAGCCTCCCCACAGAAGTAATCTGTAAACTGTCGCAGGAGATAAAAGTTTCCAAAATTACATGTCAAAGAGTTGCAAAAGAAAAAGCTGACCTGCATGAAAATTTCATGTTACTGGTTTAAAGAAATCAGGCCCTACAAAAAAGGGGGAAAAGTTGCGATTGAATGGGTTCCGCGGTGTAAATAAAAACCCAACTTACTGTTTACACATGCTCCCCAAATGAAGCATGGTTCAATCTGAAACCTGTATCTGGGCAAGTGAAAATCCTCATGGATTGCATAAGATACCTCTTCATGCTGAAAAACATAGGGTGTGGTTTGCTTTGTCACAGTGCTACATTAAAAGGGAAAAATCAAAGGGAAAACCTTTTAGAGGTTAAATGAGTATTTTATGGAACTTTTAAAGTACAGCTCTCCTTTAGACATAGGGTAAAACATCATGTCTAAAAGAGAGCTTTACGGGTGGGTTTGGGACCTCTGGACCCCCACAAGCGATGACGTAAAGCCACGCCAGAAACGGGAAACTAATAGGGTCCGGTTTCCCAGAGCCCGCCGCAAAGCGGGGGGGGGACTTGCTGCGGCGATTACACCAAAGGGCGCTACCCCGACGTGACTTTCTTTCGGGGGCAAGCCAGGTGTTGCGTGGGACAAAAAGGAAGCAGCTCGTAGTCGGGGGACAGGCAAAAAGGGCAGGGCAGGCCCGGGAAAGGTTCGTGGGCAAGGGGGGGGCGAAGGACTACACCCGTAAACGGGGTAAGACACTTTTGGAACGCTCCCTCCAGGCACAAAGGGACTATCATTCGGCAAAGGGCGGGGGAAGAGGCAGGGCTTAAATAGGGTCCGGCCCGTGAGAACCAACACCGGGGCACGTCCCTTTAAATCTCCCGGCAGTGACGCCGCCGCCTTAAGGGCGCGCTGCACCCGGCCGCAGCAGAGCGGACGGGGTAAGTCGCCCCAGACTCCGGGGTGTCCGCGGCCCCAGCGTCGGGGAACGGCACCGCCACAGCAAAGGGGCGCGGGGTTGCGGGTTGCCGTCTTAGTGGCCAAAATCTCTTTTACGGGAAAAAAATTGGGGGAACACTACGGGAGACGGGGAACCACGGGCCAAGAAGCGTTATGGGGGACCGGGTTTAGTAGGGGGAAAAGGGAAAGGAGTTTGGGATGCGCATGGTCGGAGGGGGCCGGACTTTTTAGCCACAGATTTAAAGCGCCCGGGACTTCAAAAAAGGCCTAAAAAAAACGGGACCCAGCTTTTGTGGGGATTTAAAACAGATTTTTTTGGCAACACCACACCTTACCCCCCCGGGGCAAAGGAAGGGGGGGGTTTCTTTTTTGTCCCTTGGTCTTCATACGGGGGCCCAGGGCCCGAACAGGGACTGGGGGCGCTCCCCCCAGACAGCGGGTAGGTCACGGCCAACTGTCCACAGCAGGACATCGGGGGAGGGAGAGGGGAGTGGAAGGGGGGCGGGGGGCCGCCAAAGACAAAAGGAAAAAAGGGGAGCCCCCCAAACAAGTCCCGGGGAATTATACGAAAAAACCGCCAAGGATAGACTGGACCGTCATCTTGTTTTTGGGGAAATGAAGTGGGCAGAAAAGTACCTAGGCCCCGACACCCTCCCAAATTCCCATTGGATTGTGGGGGTACCGAGGAAATCCCTTCCACTTTCAGTAAGCGGGAGAGGGCCCCGCCAAAACTCGAGACGAACTGGGCTCCCCGGGCCAGACAGTGTAAGGGGGGTCCATGCGACGGGGTACCTCAGCATGAAAAGGGTAATTTTTGCAATCTGAGGATTTTTCACTTGCCCAGATACAGGTTTCAGATTGAACCATGCTTCATTGGTGAGCCATGTGTAATCCAGTAAGTATGGTTTCTATTGACACACGTCTGGAACCCATTACAATACGCAACTCTCTCCTGTTTGTCAGGTGCCATGATTTCTTTAAAAACATAAAAGGGGTATGAAGCAGTCACTTTTCTTTTCAATCTTTGACAGTAATTTTTGGAAACTTTTATCTCCTGCGACAGTTTAAAGATTACTTCTGTGAGGAGGCTAGTAGTCTATTGTTTACTTCCTGCACTATTGCTCTAGGCATTTCTGGACGGCCTCCTCCATATACAATTTAAACTTTTTTTAGTGGTTTACATTTTTTTCAACAGATACTGACTGGTGAAATCACTGTTGGTTTTAGACCTGCAAACTGCTCAACAAATTGTCTTTGGCATGCCATTATCAACTTAAAGGAGTTGTCTCACCATGTTGTTCTACCAGAACGACAGGCAGCTTCAGACTCAAACTTCTTCACTTTTGCTGGGCAGGCTGTGGGTAGTTCAATATCATTAATTAACAATCCTCGTATTCCTACCTTCTTT
This sequence comes from Phyllomedusa bahiana, assembly GCA_025379985.1. Taxonomy (NCBI): domain Eukaryota; kingdom Metazoa; phylum Chordata; class Amphibia; order Anura; family Hylidae; genus Phyllomedusa; species Phyllomedusa bahiana. The sequence continues at coordinate 47,572 of JAODAL010021836.1, forward strand.
TTGCATCCTACTGCAAGAGATTAAAAATAATGCAAAACACTTGGCTCAAAGAGGCGAATGCCAGTGCTTATCAATCCTTTGTTAGAGGTAACACACTCTGTTTTCAAGCTGTTGCCCATCCTGTAGATGCTACTTTCTGTGTGCACTCAGAGCAGATACAATGTCTCTTATCTTCTGACCAGGGAAAAATAAAACAAAGCAATGTCTTTGGAAAAAGTCTTGATTTATCGTTCCCTACATGTTGAAAGCCTCCCTTTCCTGGATACATAATCTCTGATAGGGGTCTGCGGATGGACCCATCCAAACTCTCGCCGTCCTACAGTGGCCCCGACCTGTTGGCCTGCGGGCTATACAACGATTCCTGGTTTCGCAAATTACTACCGGCAATTCATCCCGCACTTTTCAACGTTGGTAGCACCAATTGTGGCCCTTACTAAAAAACATGCCAACCCGAAACTGTGGCCTCCGGCCGCCGAAGAAGCCTTTCCAAGTTGAAGGCAGCATTCGCCTCCGCACCGGTGTTATCCCGGCCAGATACCGAGAAACCCTTCTTTCTGGAAGTGGACGCCTCTTCCATAGGAGCTGGAGCACTGCTCACCCAAAAGGGGCCCAAGGGCAAGACTCGGACCTGTGGGTTCTTTTCCGGTGCCGGTGCCGCGAACGTCGGGCCGCGGCACCGGCCGCAGCAGGAGGTGCTGCGCCGTTGCGGGTGTGCCTGCGACCCGACACGAGGGTCGCAGGGACACCCGTAACAAGAGCTAGTACTCTCGAAAGCTTACCATCAAATATACTCAGTTAGCCTCTAAAAGGTGTCGCCTGATTTCTTCACTCTTCTACTACTTTCTATGGCTAACACGGTGCAACATTATACTACAGTGCTGCATTATCAGTTCCATCTTCTTCTACACAACAGTGAATACCACAGTCAATGTGGAAAGATTCAATGAGTTTGTAAATCAATTAGATTACAGAGAATTCAGTACTGGCTATTTTCAGCAGCATGGTGCCAACTGTCTCCACTCCAGTGCCAACATGGCTGAAAGTTTTTCATTCTTTAACCCCTTAAAGACCCTGGATGTATGAGTACGTCCCAGGGTCCCTAAGGGGCTTTCCAGGGGGATCGCTCCGCAACCCCCCCCCCCGCACAGCTGGCGGGTGTTAGCGGCTGATCGCAGCAAACACCCGGCCGTTACAGCACAAGCGAACAGCGTCACCCACCTGCGCTGTGTAACCCTTTAGATGGCTGTGGTGTCTAAATGAATGAAGAGCAGTGCCGCGCACCGTTCTTCCCGACCGCAGACAGGAAGTGGGGAAACCGCCATCTTTGTACAGTCTTATGCATTGTCTATGCAATACATTAGACTGTATTAACGATCACGCCCCCTAGTGGTCAAGCACCATAGGGAGTCTCAACATTAAAGTAAAAAAAAAGAAATAAAGTTTTAAAGTACAAAAAAAGTATTAAAAGTTCAAATCCCTATTTTTCAAATAAAAACAATAACATAATAAAAAAATTTTGCACATATTTTCGAAATCGCCGGGGTCCGAAAAAGTCTGATCAAAAAAAAAATGGTTTCATAATTTATCCCATACCGCAACCCACCGTAAAAGAAAAAAAATTGTTTTTTTTTGGTCATTTTTACTTTCCCTTAAAAATTGAAAAAAAAGTGACCCAAAAACGTTGAAACGCATTCCAAACTGCTACCCAAAAAAAAGTACGTTTTCCCACCCCCAAAAAAAAGATGCCCCTCACTGAATCCGTGGGTGTGAGTACAAAAAAGTTATTGGTGGGCCCGTGGCGCAAATTTCAAAAATAAAAAATTTTTGGGAATTTTTTTTACGGTACCAAAACAAACCCGAAAACCCCAACATTTTTTTGGGAAATTGTGGGAAAATGTTTTATCAACCTTAGAAACAGAAAACACATTATATAACCGAAAATAAAAAACGCATTTAAAAGCAAAACACCCGCAAAAAATGGCGAAAATACGTTTGCTTTTACATTTTTTTCCCACTTTGGAATTTTTTTGGGGTTTTTTCCCATTATATTCATAGTACGGGAAAATAATACCCTTTTAAAAGAAAAATCTTGTCCTCCCAAGATAAAAGCCCTCAAAAATGTCTTTTTTGGGTGGAAAAAAAAAAAAAATTATGGCTCTGGGAAGGAAAAGGAGGGAAAAAACGAAACGTGTCAAAAAAAAAAAAACCCACGGGGCCCTTTAAAAGGGGTTATGATAAAGTAAAATTTCCCCAATGGAACTTTGGCTAGGGATGGTACCTGATTTTTAAAAAACCACCCAAATTTTTCTTGGGTAAGTGGGCCATTTTAAAAAGGGAAGTATCAATGGACTCTCATGATAATCTCACTGATAAAAACAAATTTCGGTGGGACCTTGAGACTTTAACTCTCGATATTTCTTTTTTTAATTTTTTAATACCATAAAAATGAGGGTTTTTAAGCTTGCCCACATGAATGGGGGAATATTTTTCAGTAGTAACACCCCAAAAATAACAAATATTTTTCAAATTTTTCAATTTTTTAAAGCATTTAAAAAGTAACATTTTTGTTTATATAAAAATTTAAAAAAAAGCCCAAAATTGGAAATTTTGGGGGGTTTTTGAGATCCCCCAATGCAGGAGTAGCCAAGGAAAGCCCAAATCGGGCCTCTCACATAAAAATTCAAAAACGTGTCGTTTTCCACTCCTGCGGCATGCTGATCCTTCCGGTTTGTGTGCAGCCCCGCAACGTTTGGGGGACCCCCCTGCGTTGGAGATCTAAAAACCCGAAAGGGTGCAATATTGATTTTTTATATATTTTAAACATATAGCATGGAAAAGGGGTAAAAGGGGAAAGGCGCCCATACCCCACTCCATAGCACGCGGTATATTCAATAAGATATAGATCCTACACATTTACGTTAATGGTGCATACTTTACACACTTACCATGATTTTCCCTTAAAGTTTCTCATAGCGAAAATGAAAATGTGAAATATTACTATGTTACGTCTATGACTTTGAAAAACTTTGGGGCCAATGGGAAGTTTAACACCCTGTACGCATAACTTCGAAACAGTGGTTGTTTTTAACTATAAAGTTCTACCTGGTAGAAGTCAATATCAGCACTTTGTCAAGTTAAAGGTTAAACCACTGTTCCCCACCCAAATTAAAAATTGGGTATTTTTATCAAGGGGCAAAAAAATTTCCTGCACACTCATGGTCTTTGCCCTTAAATTTCCCGATTAATGTTTCAGCTTAAATTTATACTGAAATTTTTCCTGGGGTTCTTTTTTATAAACTTTTTTTGAAATTGTGCCCCATTTCTTTTTAGATTTGAAGATGTTACATTTTAATACCCTTTCCCCGTAACCACAGGTTTGGGGAACTGGGGGCAGGAGAGGATTTAACATGTAACAGATACAAGGTTGTCCTTTTGAAACTGCACGCCAGATAGCGCCAATGCTGTAAAGTATATAATAAAAAAAAAAAGGAGAAACTCATGGATCGTATTGGTGCTTCCACAATATGAAATCCATCATAAAATGAGAAACTACAAAATATGAAACTAGCTTTGATGTCCTGAAGTATACATTGTAGTCTTAAGTAAAACATAAAACAACATAGAAAGTTTATGCAAAAAAACCCTTTGATTCACTTTTGAAAACCCTTTCATCACCCAAGAATAAATCATTAAAAAGTTAAATTAGATTTTTAAAAGTTAAATTTGTAAAAAAAAATTTAAAGGCTTCTCTTTAGGGGCAGTTTGGTCCATTGACCCAAACATATCCCTTTATTTTATGTTGTAATCTGCCCTCGCTTATTAAATTAGCCAATCGGGCGAAAATTTTAACGCATAGGGCTCGGGCTTTCGCGATCCGAAAAGAAAATGTAAAAATTCAAGCTGTAAAAGAAATGTCTTTATTTTGGCATGTTCTATAACAGAGCATTTATACAGTAAACATATTTTCTATGGTTGAAAATCGATAGATGGAAAAAAAAAGTTCCAAAAATGTTCCGACCTGAAAATCACTAAACCCATAAAGGTAATTATTTTACACTAAAAAAAATTTAAAATTTAAAATACTTAGAATTACTTAAAATAAAAAATTTAACAATTTTGATTTATTTTAATCTCCCTTTCTCAAAAAAGGTTGGGCCAGCAATTCGAAAAAATGTTATGCTTATGATCTCACTATCTCTAGGGAACAGATATTTCTGTTTTGCTCAGCCACTTTTTCACTTCTTGGGGATTCCATTTCTAACTAATATTTAGGAATAAGTAAATTTGGTTGCATCTAAAAGAAGAGGTAGGTTTGGTATTTTTGTTTGAAGGAAATACTTTAAATTTTTTTTAAAAAAAAAACTTTCACATCAAAAAAGGGCAGTACAAGCCCCAAAAAAAACCCCTCCCCTTTTGTTTTTAATTTTTAATATAGAAAAAATGCTTCCTTCCCTATTTGGGTCGGCCATTCCTATTTCCCTCTTCTTTATTTTTTCCTTCAACCATTAGTAAATTAAAGGAATCAAATCCTGCAGAAAAAAAGGGAAACCAGTTTCACCAAAGAAGACAAGGTTACAATCCCCTATTAAAGGGTCTTTGAAGGGGAGGAGGAAGGAGAAAAACCACAAAGAATGGTGGGGTTTGTAAAATAAGATTTTTAAAACCCTTTCACCTCAGAGCTGAATCGACAGGTCTTTGAAACCTTTACGCTGTTTAATGTCTTCCATGCTTTTGTTGTATTTGTAGCCTAAACTGTGGTGAAAATTTTAAAGGAGTGCACTTGATGTTGGGGCCTTTGCGTTTTGGGGCTGCACCTGGGCACATAATGATGAACATTCAGTGCAACAGAAAAAAATAAACAAGACGGCCACCAGGATAAAAAGGGGAGCCCCCGGGAATTTAAGGTAGTGTCAGGTTCCCCATTTGAAGGGGTCCCTCATGGACCGTGGGAGTGCCCGGTGGTTTTTCCCGTGACCCGGGGCGGGGGCCGCGGGATTTCTAGTGTCCCAGTTCCTGTCTGTCCTGCAGCTTTTTCCTGCTGGCAGGTCTGGGGGTCACCACTGGCTTCCCCAGCTCCCGGGCATCCTGTGCCCCACAGGGTGTTCCTTCTAGGGGGGAATTGGGGGGGAAAACTGCACTGCATTTAAAAAAGCCCATGTTCCTTTTTTCCCGCCCAGTCCCTGTGCCCCTTTTTCCTTCTTTGGGAAACTCTCCCTTTTGCTCTGTGTCAGTTAGTTGGTGTTTTTTCCCTTTTTGAGCAAAGACCCTGTTTGCAGGAAGTCCTCTGATTTAACCCCCGGTTTAAAAGTGTTCCTGGGGGAACTTTCGGGGAAATTTAAATTGGGGGCTCGTCCCTCCTGACAACCCCGGGTTTCCCTGCTTTTTTTCCTTTGACGTACTAGTTTTTTTGCTACGCCCTGCTAAAATTTCCCTGCTGCTGAAATGCCTCAGCCAACCTGTCTGGGGCTGGTAACCTTTAAAAACGGGGCTACACCACCCTTTTACCCCATCACCAGTGTCCGGCATCCCGTCCTGCATTTTGGGCCCCTCCCACTTGGAAAATGTGTTATCATCTGCCCGCAGTGGGCCCAAGGATCCTCAAAAAACCCCTTGACGTTTTCCCATCCGGTAAAAAAAACTTTGAAAAGGAACTGACCATAAATAGGGGATCCTCCCCCGTTTGTGGCTTTACCAGTTTCCCCAGCACCTGTCAGCCCGAAATTTTACCCATCAGCCTCTTTAAACTTACTCTTTGATTTTTTGAATTTCTGTTCCTTGGGTAGGTTACCCTTTCTTCCCATTAGGGACGGGGTATTATAAATCCCTGGATTAAGTGACACAGCGGTGTTTATGACCATTGGGGGTGGGCAAGTGTTATCTTTATACAAAGGATAAGTTAGATGTCACACTCCTAGTGGACCTATGTATTTGTTCTGGGTGCACATGGGCGCAATACTATTCCGAATGACGCAATTTAAATGGTAAAATGATGCACAGCACACCATTTAGATGCTTTTTAGAAGGTGAGAAAATTATTCTGTACAATTATTAGTTCCCCAACAAAATACTTGATACAAGGATAAAGTTCAAAACAAACATTTTTTTGAATTTTTAAATTTTCCCCTTTCCCCAAAACACCTCAAATCTGCTTCAAAAAAAAGCCTGATTGGGAGAGTATTTTTAAGGGAAATTTTTAAAAAATCCTATACCCCATTGGGGGGGGGGGGCTATGGAGGGTGTTTTAAAAAGCGGGAAAAAATCCTCAACAAAATTAAAATTTTACTTTTTTTTTTACGACCCCAAATTTCTCCAAAAAAGGACTTTACAATTACACTTTGAAATACCTTCATGTGAAAAGACAAAGTATATTTTACTTTTTTTCAAAGAAGGAAGATTTAAAGCTTGGTTTTAAGGCTTAAATTTTGGGCCGTTTTCCCCCGCATGTTAAAACGCTACAAAAGGGCAAAAAAACTCCCCTGTGAACCATACCCCTTAGATGCAAAAAAAATGTAAAAGAAAAATCCAACTTTTATTTACAATAAAGTCTGGATTCTCATTTTCATTTTTTTTTTTTTTTTTTTACATCTAACCTCAGGTTTTTGCTGGGAAAAACGTCTATTAATTGGGACAAAAAATGGCCCTTCTAAAGGCATCTAAATAGATAGTGGTATCTATAAATCACATTTTTGTAAAGCAAAAGGTTCCCAAACCCCATTTCCCCAAGGCACCCAACCCGGTTTATGTTTTCTGGCTTTCCCCCTTTGGGATTGGCCCCAGGTGAAATCCCTTTTTTGTCAGTGCATTTTGCAAAGGTGATATCATTATTGGGCAGTAAATTCTGTGGGAGATCCTGAAAACAAAACCTGTTGGGGTGCCTTTTAGGACGGAGGTTTGGGGGAACACTGTGTAAAAATGGTTGGGCCAATGTGGAAACCCTAAGAACATTTCAAAATAATACATATATGAGGAAAATTTGATTATTGGGTGTTAAACAAGACAGTTAAATCTATCATACAAGTAGCAGATTTAGAATAAGTTTTATATTTCAAGAAAGCGTATTTTTTTTTCTTGGAAAAGAAAAAAACAAGAGGAAAGAGGGAAAAAAAAAGAAGGGGAAGACAGGAAAGGGCGAAAGGGAAACCTTGGGTGATGGGTTTTCATCTCCCCGGAAAAAAAGCAGCTTATGAAAGAAATGGGAAAAAAATATGGAAAAGTGAAGTGTAACCCCCCCAAAAAATAAATAGTCCCTCAAAAAACTGGGGGGGGATTTTAGTGAAAGATCAAAAGAGCGGCGAGGAATGGGGAAAACCCCCCAAGAAAACCAAGTCCCGACCCAAAAAAATCCACCCGCTCCCGGGGTTAAAGAGCTTTGGCTTTCCCATGTGGTATGTTTGAAAGATTTTTGTAAACCATTTTTCAGTGACTGGAAGATCAGGGGAGGGTACATATGAATTGTTAAAAAAAAAATTACGTTTTTGCACAGAATGGTGTCGGGTATTTTTTTTTTCTTTAACAGTGGGCACAGGATAAACACTGTTTTATATTATTAGATTAGACTTTTATGGACATTGGTGATGTCAATTATATATTATAATTTTAATGTTTCGATAGTTGAATAGTTTTAATGCTTTTTGTATGATAAATGGGATTGTTTTTCTATTTTTTTATAATTTAACTTTTAGTCCCCCTAGAGAATATAACCATACAATTACTTGATCACTTGCACAGTATACAGCTGCCATGAAAACAAACCCTGCTAACAGGTCCTTGGGAGTTGTTGGGGTAACAAAAGGAGCCCCTAACTCACCATAATCATAGTAAAAGGGGGAAACCCAAAAATTTTGGGAAATAAATTTTTACTAGTTATAATAGTATTTTTATGCAGAAAATGTTTATTCTCATTAAGTGAAATAGAAATAGTTTTTAACTATGGCTATCAAAGTTTTTAGTTTATTTTTTTGACTCCTGGGTTAAATACTTAAAATTTGGGAAAAAGCTTAAGGGAAGGCCCTTCACCGGCAATGGCCCAAATACCGGGCCCCGGGTGAAAAACCCCCGGGCCCAAAAAACCCCTGCCCTGGGGAAAATGGCCCAAGAGAATTTTTTGAGGTTGATTTGTGAGGGGTACATTTTTTTTAAATTATTTTTTTTTTATTTTCCCAATCAAAAAAACGTCCCCGCCCTTTTTCCCATTTAGATTTTTTAAAAAATCAATTTTGTTTTCCCCATTTAAATGTTATTAAAAAAAAGGGAAAAGGTTTGCAAGTCAAAAAAATTAATAGAAGGGATTATCACTTTGTTCAATGAACATGAAAATTTTTTTTAAAACCCATTTCACAATTTTTTTTTTTTCGCAACTTTTGTTCTACTTTGATGTGGGTCTTCTGGAATGCAACAAGACCAAAAGAGGTTATATTTCAAACCCTTCCCGACTTACAAAAAAATAAAAAAACATCACCCCCCCTTTCATGGGCCCCAAGCATCCCCCCAATAAATAAACAATTTTTGGGCCCCCATTTTTTTTTTTTAACTAAACCCTTTTTTCCCCACACAAGCATTATTGTAATGCTAGCATTACAAGTAAAAAAAATAAGCTCCTGTATTTTGGAGGCATAACAAGGTGAGCTCATGTAGAATCATGCAATCAAATGTTTCTTTTAAATAGGTTAAAAAAGGGTTTTTCCCCACCCGGGGTTTCCCAGAGCCGCTCTTTAAAAACCCAAATTTAGACCCCTTTTTGGGGAAGGGTGTGGATGGGTTTTTACACAGAGGATTGGGCCCGTAAATGGGTAAATAAAAGTGTGGGCCAGATTTTTTAAAACTAGACAAAAATCTTTTTTTCAGTGACTCTTTAAAAATGGCCACGGTTTAAACGTTTTTTCGGGATTTTTTGGTAAAAGGGGCTCTGTTAAAGTTATAAAGGGACTGGGTATAAAGCTCCAAAATTTAAAATTTTTATGTATACAAAATTTTCCCGCCAAGGGTAAAAAAGTTTATATCTATCATGTGGCGATAATTTCAAAAAAAGAAGGGTTTTCAAATTTTTGGGTGGTCTACAAAACATAAAATTGTTCTGATACATATAACAAAAAGATGTGTATGTTTACCAGAGTAATATACAGTATGACATACGTGCTCTGTCTGCAATGAGCATTGAATGGGGCCCTCAACCCCTAAAACCCTGTTCATATATACCCTTACAAGGTATAAAGAAAAAGTTTTTTATAAGTGGTTTGTGGAAATGTTTACCTGCCTACTTTACTTAGAGTCTGAAAATTTCTTTCAGAAGCTATTAGTTTTTCAAATGGTAGCTTTTCAAGGGTCTTTTCCCATTAACCCCCCAAATTTTCTGCAAAAAGAAACAAACAACAAAACAATAGATTAAATAGAAAATACAGTGGGGGGGTTAAAAGTTTGTGAACCGTTCAGAATTACCTGTACTTCCCGCAAAAAAGTGACCTAAAAAATAAAATAACCCCACACAAGTCCTGAAATTTGATTTAAAGAGAACCCAAAACAAAAAAAATGAGCCAAAAATATTAGACTTGCTTATTATTAGGAAAAAAGAAAAAAAATTTACATACAGAAACCACAAAAGGTTTATCCTTCCCCATTTTTTTCAAACAAATTTTTTTTATAAAACTTTTTTTATGGGACAAAAACCCGAAATATGACCATTGAAAAACAATGTTAAAAAAGTCATGTAAAAGCCCTTTTATAAAAAAGTTTTTAAATTTGTGATGCTTTTAAAAATACTCAACACACAGTCCAATTAAAGCTTTAAAATTTCTGGCATCCAAAAAAGAGCAAAACCCCTAAGTGAAAATGGACAAATTTGTCACAGTTTGCCAATTTTTTTTTTTTTCCCGGGGTCAAATTTACTAACATTTTTGGGCATTTAAAGGCTATGTGTTGAGTTTTTTTTAAACGCACACCCAAAATTAAAACTGTTTTTACAATCCAAAACTGACTACTTTACATTGAATTAAAGTGTCAAACTTCAGTGTTGTTCCATGAAAAGATTTAATAAAATATTTACAAAACTGTGTGGGGTGTACTCCCCCTTTTGGGGAGATAAAGGAATTTGGGATAGAAATGTGCTGATTTCTTTCATGAACTGGGCATGACTTCCTTGGGCAGCAAAAACTTTTATCTAAAACATTTCTGATAATTGTTTATCAGTCCAGAAAGGGGTATTTTCTCGGCTAAAAATTTCCCCTCAGGGCATGGGAAAATTTTTTTTTTTTCCCCTCTCCTCCACATTAAAAATGTTTGGGACCATGCTTATTTACCATTAACCCCGTGCCTGAAAAATGCAATGAGCTAGACCCCAAATTTTTAAAAACTACTAAAAAAAGGTCCAAAAAAGTTATCCCAAAAAACATTGCTACACCCAAAACAAAGAATCCCAAGGCAAGTACCAAAATTCCCCCTAAGACCAAAAATCACCACACCATACCAAATGTCACCCCCACATACAACTGAATAAAAACCAGTAAAAACCATGACCACATATCATCACCCCATAGTGGGTGGGAAAAAAACCCCCACAAAAAAACGCATATAATCCCCCACATAATGAAAATGAATAATACAACCCTACCATTGCTGAAAAAAAAACCATTTAAACTTTCGACCAATTTTTACTGCCATATAGTGACTATAAGTGGTAGAAAAATTTTTGGGTTTTAAAACCCCGGGGCTCTACACCCCCATATAAGTGAAAATTATAAAGTTACATCCCGGGGCTTACAAAGGGGACATCTCTATGATGAGGGCCCTTCTTTTTTTTCCCTTTTTTTTTTGTTTTTTTGTCCCCAAGGGAGGAGGTATTAAACCTCAAATATGGTTATAGGTTTAAAAATTTTTCAAAAGGAAAAATAGAGATTTTGAAAAAACAAAAGGGTACTACAATTTTATCACAGAACCAAAAAAAAAACCAATATATAAAAAACTTAAACTTTTATTAAAAATACCTATTTTAAAATTTTTAAACCCCAAAAACCCTTTTTTTGGGCCCATATATCCATATGCAAAAATCATATACAAAAGATCGTTCCCTTTTCCCGGGGATAAATAACAAAGTTTGGAAAGGGGTATTTTTTCACGATACTTGTTCCCCCTCTTCCAAGTTCAAAAAATTTCAAAATTTTCCCATTATGGGGGAAAAACAATAAAGATGAAAAAAAATAACAAAAAATAACCCCAAAGAAACATCCCCAAAAAAGGGCCTAATATGGCCACCCGGAAATACCCATCGGGGTGTTTTTTTCCCTCATAAACAGCCCCCAAAAATCCAGAAAGGGAACCTTAAAAAAATACCACAGCAGGGCTTTAATAGATTGGCCAAACCCCAAAAAAACCCGATAAAAATCTCCCGATGCGTTTTCCCCCATTATTTGATTTTTAAACAGGGGACTCAGGCAGAACCCAAAACAATAAGTTTGGGGCCCCCCGGTGAAAGGGGTTTAACTCTCGGTTTACATAACCCTATCAAACATGTTTAAGCTGCCCACCCCCTTTTAAACCCTGGGTCTCCAAAAAACGGGGAGTCCTTTCCTAAAACTTTTCCCCTAAAAGAGCCAATCAGGGCCCCCTCACTGGGGCACCGACCTCCATTATTTAGAGAAAAAAAATAAAAAACCCCCCAACCGGGAAAGCCCCTTCTTTTTTACAGCCCCGTGAGAGGGGGGCCCGGGGACAGAAACCCAAAAGGAAGCACCCCTTTTCCCTTTTTTATAGGTTAAAATCAATGTACACCAAATATAACGTATGTTTTTGCACACAAATTAAAAAATTTTTTGAAAAAAACCCTATGCAAAACCCGGGGGCCACTGGCAGGGGTGCGGCACACATGTAATTTTTAAAAATTTTAAAACACACAGAACCCCCCGCCAGCGGGACATTTCTGCAAAAAGGGCAATACACCCACGTCGAAAATCCCAAAGAACATTTATGCTATCCCATCATACATAAAAAAATTTTAGGCCTTCTCCCTTCCATATCAAGATCCCAAAAATGTTTAAAAACTGCCCACGACCTTTTAACGTGGTCTCAAATCGGGCAGTCCCATCCCTATCTTTTCCCCTCAAACGAGCCAAACACCTCCCCACTGGGGGCACCCCCTCCATTATTTAGAGAGAAAAAAATAAAAAACACCCAACCTGCAAAGCTGGCCCCCTTTTTTATGACAGCCTGTGGAGAGTGGGGGGGACAGAAACCCAAAAAGGAAGCACCCCTTCCTTTTCCCTATAGGTTTTAAATTAAAAGTACACCAAGTATAACGTATGTTTCGCACACAAAAACATTTTTTTGAAAAAAAAGTAAAGCAAACCTGGGTTTTCCACTGGCAGGGGTGCGGCACACATGTAATTATAAAATGTACACACACAGACCCCGCCAAACGGCACATTTCCCGCAAAAAGGGCAAAACATAGTCGAAATCCCCAAAAAAAGCATTTAAAGCTATCTAACATACATGAAAAAAAATTTGAGACTCTCGGTTCAAAATATCATGATCAAACATGTTTAAGCTGCCCACGAACCCCCTTTAACGTGGTCTCAAATCGGGCATTTCCCATCCTACTTTTCCCCCCTCAATCGAGCCCCAAACAAAGGCCCCTAAATGGGGCAACCCACCTCCATTAAATTTAGAGAGAAAAAATAAAAAACACCCAACCTGCAAAAACTGCCCTTCTTAGAAAAGCCCCGTGAGGGGTGGGCGGGGAAAAGAAACCCAAAATGGAAGCACCCCTTCCTTTTCCCTATAAGGGGTTAAAAACAATGTTCCCCAAGTATTAAAGTTGTTTCTTTCACACCCAAAAACATTTCTGGGAAAAAAAGAGAAACCTGGGTGCCAAATGGGAGGGGTGGGCACACATGTAATTAAAACATGTACACACACAGACCGCCGCCAGCGGCCCCATTTTTGGGAAAAAAAGGGGAATACACTACGTCGAAATCCCTAAAGAAGCATTTATGCTATTATTTATACATGAAAAAACTTTGAGATCTCGGGTTTACATATCATGATCAGAACATGTTTAAGGGTGCCCACGACTTTCAAAAGTGGTCTCAAATTTGGGCCCGTCCTATTCCCAAACTTTAAACCCCCAAACGAGCCAATCAGGGCCCCTCACTGGGTCACCGACCTCCATTTTTCAGAGAGAAAAAAAAAAACACCCAACCCGCCCAAACTGCCCTTCTTATGACAGCCTGTTTAAGTGGGCGGGGACAGAAAACCCCAAAAGGAAGCCCCCCCCCTTCCTTTCCATATAGGTTTAAAAACAATGTTTTTCACCCCAAATATAAGTTTTGTTTCCCGCACACAAAAAAAATTTTTTGAAAAAACTATGCAAACCCGGGGGCCCCTGGAGGGCTGCCCCACACATGTAATTATAAAATGTACACACACAAAACCCCCCGCCCGCGGGACAAATTTTTTTGCAAAAAAAGGGGAATTTCACTTCGGGCGAAATCCCTAAAGAAACATTTATGCTATCTACAACATGAAAAAAATTTTTAGACTCTGGTTCAATTTCATGATCAGAACATGTTTAAAACGCCCAAGACTTTCCCAAAGTGGTCTCAAAACGGGCAGTTTCCTATCCTTCTTTACCTCCCCAATCGAGCCCCAAACAGGCCTCTCACTGGGCACCGACCTCCATTTTTTCAGAGGAAAAAAAAATAAAAAACACCCAACCCCGCCAAAACTGCCCTTCTTATGACAGCCGTGGGGAGTGGTTGGGGGGGGGACAGGGAAAAACCCCAAAATGGAAGCACCCCTTTTCCCTTTTCCCCCTTGGTTTTAAAAACAATGTAAAACCAAGTAAAAACGTATGTTTCTGCACACAAAAAATTTCTGAAAAAAAAGTATGCAAACCTGGGGGGCCACTGGCAGGGGGGGGGTGCGGCCCCACATGTAAATTTTAAAGTACACACACAGACCGCCCCCAGCGGGACATTTTTTGCCAAAAAAGGGGAATACACTACGTCGAAATCCCCCTAAAGAAAAACATTTATGCATCTATTATACATGAAAAAAATTTGAACTCTGGTTTTACATATCATGTTTAGAACAAGTTTAAGCTGCCCACGGGCTTTCCAAAAAATGGTCTCAAAATTTGGGCAGTTATCCTATCTTTTCCTCTCAATTTGAGCCAAAACAGGCTCTCACGGGGGACCGACCTCCATTATTCAGAGAGAAAAAAAAAAAAAACACCCAACCTGCAAAGCTGCCCTTCTTATGGGCCCGCCCTGTGAGAGTGGGCGGGGGGCAGAAACCCCAAAAAGGAAGCACCCCCTTCCCTTTCCCTATAGGTTTAAAAACAATGTACCCAAGTATAACTATGTTTCTGCACACAAAAAATTTTTGAAAAAACGTATCAAACCTGGGTGCCAATGGGAGGGGGTGGGCACACATGGGAATTTTACTGTACACCACAGACCGCCCCCAGCGGCCCATTTTTTTGCAAAAAAAGGGGAAAAACAAATACCCTGAAATCCCTAAAAAAGCATTTTATGCTAAACTATCATACATGAAAAAACTTTGAGACTCTCGGGGTTACATATCAAAGAAAACAGAACATGTTTTGCTGCCCCCGACTTTTAACGTGGTTTCAAATCGGGCAGTCCCCATCCCTTTTTTTACCTCTCAATCGAGCCAATCAGGGGGTCTCACGGGGGGCACCGACCTCCATTATTTAGAAAGAAAAAAAAAAAACACCCAACCTGCCCAAAACGGCCCTTCTTATGACAGCCTGTGAGAGTGGGCGGGGACAGAAAAACCCCAAAAAGGAAGCAAACCCCCTTTTTCCATTTAGGTTAAAATCAAAACACACCAAGTTAACGTATGTTTTTGCAAAAACAAAAACATTTCTGAAAAAAAGTATGCAAACCTGGGTGCCACTGGCAGGGTGCGGCACACATGTAATTTTACATGTACACACACCCGGGCCGGGCCCCCAGCGGGACAATTTTTGCAAAAAGGGAATACACTACCTTTGAAAAACCCCAAAGAAACTTTTTTGCTATCTTCATTTCATGAAAAAAAATTTGAGATCTCGGTTTTAAAAAATTTTATGATCAGAACAGTTTAAGCTGCCCCCGGGCTTTTTAAAGGGTCTCAAATCGGGGAGTCCTATCCTATCTTTAAACCCCTCAAACGAGCCAATCCCAAAAGGGCCCCTCACTGGGTTTACCGACCTCCATTATTCAGAGAGAAAAAATAAAAAAAAACCCAACCTGCAAAGCTGCCCTTCTTATGAAAGCCTGTGAGAGTGGGGGGGGCCCCCCAAACCCAAAAAGGAAGCACCCCTTCCTTTTCCCTAAGGTTTTTAAAACAATGTACACCCAAATAAAAACGTTTTGTTTCCCGCACACAAAAACATTTCTTTAAAAAATGTATGCAAACCTGGGGGCCACGGCAGGGCTGGGGGCACACATGTAATTATACCCTGTCACACACAGACCGCCGCCACGGCAACATTTCTGCAAAAAGGGCAATACACTAAAGTCGAAAACCCCAAAGAAGCCTTTTTTGTTATCTATATACATGAAAAAAAATTTTAGGGGCTCCCGGTTTTTCCCCTAAACATGATCAGAACATGTTTTTAAACTGCCCCAAAGACTTTTAACCCTGGGCTCAAACGGGCAGGTCCTATCCTATCTTTTTCCTCTCCCAATTTGAGGGCCCAAACGGCCCTTTACTGGGGCACCGACCCCCATTATTCAGAGAGAAAAAATAAAAAACACCCCCAACCCGCAAAGCTGCCCCTTTTTATGACAGCCTGTTAGAAATGGGCGGGGACAGGGAAAAAAAAAATGGAACAAACCCCCTTTCCCTTTCCCCCTTTTGGTTTTTAAAAACCCAAAGTTTCACCAAGTTTTAACGTATGTTTCTGCACACAAAAACATTTCTGAAAAAAAAATATGCAAACCTGGGTGCCAAATGGCAGGGCTGCGGGCCCCAAAGTAAATTTTAACATGGACACACAAAAGCCCCCGCCCCGCGGCACATTTCGCAAAAAAGGGGGAATCAAATAGTCGAAATCCCTTTAAAAAAAGCATTTATCTATCTATCATAAAATGAAAAAACTTTGAGACTCTCGGTTTTACATATATATAAAAAACATGTTTAAGCTGCCCACGCTTTTAACGTGGTCTCAAATCGGGGGAGTCCTATCCAAACTTTAACCCCTCAAACGGCCAATCAGGGCCCCTCACTGGGGCACCGGGCCTCCCTTATTCAGAGAGAAAAAATAAAAAACACCCAACCTGCAAAGTTTCCCTTCTTTTTACAGCCCTTTTGAAAAGTGGGCGGGGACAGAAACCCCCCAAAAAGGAAGCACCCCTTCCTTTCCCTATTGGTTAAAATTCAAGTACACCCGTATAACGTATGTTTCTGCACACAAAAACAAATTTTTGAAAAAAAAATATGCAAAAAATGGGTGCCAAATGGCCGGGCTGCGGCACACATGTAAAAAATACATGTACAACCAGACCGCCCCCAGCGGCCCCATTTTTTGCAAAAAAAGGGGAATCCACTAAGTAAAAAAACCTTAAAGGAAAAAAACCCTTTATGCAAACTATCCCTTTCAAAAAAAAAAAACTTTGGGGACTCTCGGTTCACATATTTTATGATCAGAAAAATGTTTAAAAACGCCCAGACTTTCCCAAAGTGGGCTCAAATTTGGGCAGTCCTTTCCTATCTTTTTCCTTTCAATCCCAGCCAAACAGGCCCTTTTCCCTGGGTTTCCGACCCCCCATTATTCCCGGGAGAAAAAATAAAAAAAAACACCCAACCTGCAAAAACTGCCCTTTTTTATGACAGCCTGTAGAGTGGGCGGGGGCAGAAAACCCCAAAAAGGAAGCACCCCCCCCTTTTTCCCTATAGGTTAAAAACATTGGGACACCAAGTAAAAGTATGGGTTTTTGCACCAAAAAAAAAATTTTCCCGGAAAAAAAGATGAAAAATGGGTGCCACTGGCAGGGCTGCGGGACAAAATAATTTAAATTTCAAAGTACACCCCCAGGGGCCGCCGCCAGCGGCACTTTTCTGCCCAAAAAAGGGGGATTCACTACGTCGAAAAACCCTAAAAAAAAGCATTTTTTTGCATCTATCAAAACATGAAAAAAAATTTGGGGGGACCCCTGGTTCACATATCTTTATCAAAATGTTTTTAAAACTGCCCACGGGCTTTTTAACGTGGTCCCCAAAAACCCCCCCCGTCCTATCCTATCTTTTAAACCCCTCAATCGAGCCAAAACAGGGCCCCCTCACTGGGTTTACCGACCTCCCCTTTATTCAAAAGAGAAAAAAAAAAAAACACCCAAAACCCGAAAAACTGCCCTTTTATGACAGCCTGTGAGAGTGGGGGGGGGCAGAAACCCAAAAAAGGAAAGCACCCCCTTTCCCTTTTCCCAAAAGGGTTTAAAATTCCAAAGTACACCCAAATTTTAAAAAAATGTTTCGGCCCCCACAAAAACAATTCTGAAAAAACGTATGGCAAAACCCGGGGGCCACTGGCAGAGCGCGGCACCCCCAAAGTAATAAAAATGTAAACACACAGACCGCTTGAGACCACGTTGAAAAATCCCTGGGGAGCTTAAACATTTTCTGATCATGATATGTTTAACCGAGAGTCCCCCAAAGGTTTTTTTATGTTTGATAGATAGCAAAAATGCCTTTTCCCCCCCCCCCCCCCCCCCCCCCCCCCCCCCCTTTTGGGATTTCGGGTGATGAAAAGGGGGTCAAATCAAATGGGAAAAGGGGGACCCCTTAAATACACCACCCCTCCAATTTGCATAAACAAAAAACGTCCATCCAAATGACAGACCTCACAGTCTGGTATAGCATACAGCAGCTACCTGATACAATGTGTAGTGGGGGTCTACCCCCTGGGAACCTGCGCCGTCCCTCCAAAATAAACCCCCCCACACAGGGCCAATCGCGCCTCAAGCAGCAATCTTTCGGATCCTGTACGCAAGCATGCAATCACACATGCCACTAAGTGCCGAACATCCTGACATCCCCCAAAGGGACGGGGCAAGCAAGGCCCCAGGTTTCGGGCCCTGCACGGGCGCAGGTGCGCCCGAAGTAGACGGCGTACATCCCCCATCCAAAAACCCGGGAAAAAACTGCACAGGCGGGACAAAAAACAAGCGCACGATTTGCTTTTAAACACTTCCCGTGCCAAAACGGGGAAACTAAATTTTTGTACCAAAAAATTTTGTAATGCTTAAAAACCCCAAATAATACAGAGTAATACTAGGATGATGCTAAAGTAATTCTATATATACCAGGCACACCTACAAAGATAAATAAATTCAGGTTAAAAGGGCTTTATTTTGTACAAACCCCGTAAAAAAAACATTATAATTTTTTAAATAAAATGCCAAGGCAAACATTATTCACTGGGCAAACCACCAAAGTATATAATAAAACCCCTTTTGGGGTGGTATAGTAAATCAGTTACCAAAGTTACCACAATACACTATTTTTCCCAAAAAATACAGTCCGTCCCCCAAAAAAATGGGGAAAAAA